>APFE030391931.1:106903-142242 GCA_000404065.3 Pinus taeda | reverse complement strand
TATTTGCATATTCCAAGATCTCATAATTGGTTAGCTGATTCTATCGCTAATCAAGCATTAGACTGGCACATCAATCATTCATCATAAAATCAAAGCATCAAAAAGTCAACTGTATATATATATATATATCATCATAAAAGTATCTCGAATGTACATATGTAGTCCAAAAAATATACAAAATTGGGACTCAAATGCCCATAATCATATCCGGCATATCTAATGCCCCGGCTCAGGATGAGCGGGCCAAGTAGGTCACTATAGCGTTGGCCACACGCCGAAAAGTGCGAACCCAGTCGCGTGGCATCCCAACCACGTGACGATGCATATCCTCTGGGAGGTCCTCTATGGCAGCCATCGGTGCTCGGCAGCTCAGTCTAGTCAAGTGCCGCTAGATGTTGTGTAAAGTCCTCTCCGTCTCAGCAGCCGCCTCTTCGACTCCTCGGCCGTGTCGCCTGTGCCGTGGAAGTCTTCAATTGGAACATGTTCTAAAAATGTTGTTGAAGCTCAATACCCTAAAATTTTCCTTAACCATTCTTTTCAATCTGAAAAGAAGATATTTGAGCCTGATATTGAGGGATTTTCCTTTTGTCTTTCACCAGATCTCTTATGCCTTCAAGAGAGTGATCATTAAAATTTGGAAGACTTGCATGAGTTGAAGAATCATGAATGTGTGGACCCCATTGAAACATGGTTTCAAGTACTCATCATCACACCTTATTCCCTCATCATTTAAAAACTCTTGGTACCATATCAATTAAAGCATATGGTTGCTCTCATACTTTGGTATTTCTTGAAGTCTATTCTTTAAAACTAAGTGTGAATATATTTAGCATTCTGTTACGCACATGGGTACATTGGAAGTATTCCTACACTTCAAGGAGATCTTCCTCTCTCTAAATTTGGGTAGGGTAGTATAAGAGCAATGAATAAAAATATCATTTGAAATAAAAATGTTACAACAACACTCTTGAAAATGCAATTCCTAAGGCAAAAATATTGAAATTTTTGCCGTTAAGCACTCTTGTCAAAAACAATTCACTCTTAATGCCTCATATTTTATAAAGTGGCTTTGATTATTGGCCAAGATTATTCATTGGGTCAGTTAGGGGGATTTTTATTGTTATATTTAATACTTTCCATTCACAAGCTTAAAAACTTACTTTTGACCTATTCATTCTAACAGAGTGTCGTCCAAGAAACATTTTTAAGTTTCTCTTTGAATTTATTGATGAAAACCCTACTATGATGGACCACATGTATAAAATCCTAATGATATCTCATGAGAACCCTAGCATGATTAAAAAAAATCAGGGAATCTTTCAGTCATTCTTTGAGATGCTTTCTTTAAAATGAGTCTTTAGGGTAACAAGACCAACTAGTAAATATTAGTAATTAATTTTCTTTTACACCATCCCATGCTCTTAAGGAGCAAATTTTCCTCCCCACGAATTAGTAACCTATCGAAGGTTAATCATAATCATAGGTTTTTTAACATAAACATATTAATTGAGGGATAGGAGGTCTCATTACAATCCGACCTACTATGATCATGGGTCCTAACGATAATGACATTACTGGTACTAGTCACCAAGCCAGGATAATGGATTTCAGTTGAAAAGCTGGAAGACAAGAGGTCTCGTCATGAGACATCTTGTTCATTCTTATTATCCCTTGTGAATGACATTGTCATTCATTGATTACCAAACCAAGATAACGACCTTCAGTTAATTCCCAAATCAAAGTAAATGCTTTTAAATGACTCTGAATCTATATCTAATAGGTGGGACACAGGCATTTCATGGGGTTAAAATACCTCCTTGTTGAGGCTATAGATGCCTAATGGTAGCAAGGCCATGCTTGTGGTAGTAAAGTTAATTTTATGCTATGATTTACTTGGTTTCTTTTATCTTTCCCTGAACTGATTATCATATCTCTTTGAGAATGGCTTTAAGATCCTTTCGATAATGTGCTTTGGAGTTCTATCTTTCAAAAGTATGAAGGTTTAATAGATGTGGGACCCTTAGTGTAGGTGATTCACTTTTCTTGAACAAGAGGAACTTCAACTATATGTTTGGGTAATGGTAATATGGTCATCATGAGAAGGTATCATTTTGTCATATTTCTTTTTCCCTATTTCCATCCATTTTAATGCCTTGGCTTCCAAATAATGTCACTTCTATTTATAATAATGAGGCTATTGAAAGTGAAGAGTTGTTGATTTAGACTGCTCTTGAGATGCTTTGAGGAAATTTTGATTGTTGGCCGTTTCATGATAACATTATTCTTGCAATAAAGACATTATTAACATTCCTATGGTAGCCCTAGCATCTGAATTTCTTCGGATTAGTCTTAATGAATAAATAATCCAATTTACAAATGAACCAACATTAATTATCTTTTAGCACAGTCAAATCTAGCATGGAACATTTGTTTACACATGGCTGCAAGAATATTTATGGTTCAGTTTTTGTTTTTTTAAGGGAATGTCAATATATTTGCTCATTCACTTGCATGAGGACATGCTAGATTATCATCATGGCAGGATGTTAGGCCCCAAAATTGTTGTACTTAATGCACATTTTTATTCATATGATGCCCTACTTATTCCCTTGTTTTACCATTTTATGAACTCCATCTACATTCTTTTAATGCAATAGCGAAGATTTGCACTTGGGTTGTATTTTACCTTCATTATATGCATTTCTAGGATTAATGCTCATTAAAATGTTGTTAATGTAGATTTTCTTGTTCTTGCATCACATAGGGTTCCTGCACCAAGTATATGTGGACCACTTCATCTTTCAAGCTTGCCATGAAGGAAAATGCTTGTTAGTGGTACAAACATGCATTTGGAATGATATTGGATCCTTTTTGATAGTCAAAGGTACACCTATCTTTTATTGACATGTTCCTTTACTAAAGAGCAACATTCCTACACTTGAGAGTAACCTTTAGGGATTTCATATGTCAAAAAAATTTCGGGAAAATTTGGGAACGATTTTTGTTCAAAATGTTGTTTGAACACCTCCACATCAGTCAAAATGCACCTAGGTTGTAAAAATGGATTTTTAGGGATCAAGTAATGCTTTAGCCCGAAATTCAAAACAATTTTCAAATCGAGAACTTCCTCCTAGATTTTAGTGTAGATGAAGTTGAACATGAAAATTTTGGAACATGGGTTTTTATCCCAGTATAGGAAATTGAGTAAAAAATGGGAGGTTTTCCAAAATTCATCATGATTTTGGAGATAAGAAGGGGTATTTGAGGAAGAATTGTAGAGAAATCAGGTAAATCCCACATTTGCAAAAGTAGCCAAACAATCAACTTTGGGCATGATTTATGAGGAAATGGAGATGAATCAACAAATACCAAGAGAGGTAATTGTTGAAAACATGACAAATTAGGTTGCCTCCAAACATATTTTCCATATTCACATTGGTCGAAGATTTAGATGATGTTCTTTGAGGTAGTTTTATAAAAAAACTATTTTTTCTAGAATTCCAAAATATGCCCAAATTTGCAAAAATCATACCAGACTTGTGTTTCTTCAATTGGATGATGGTTGAACTAGATCTCCCATCCATGGTATATTGTTGGGATTCAATCTCCATAATGTTTACAAAGGGTTGGCTTGTCGAAAGCCAAAATTGTAATGTAAAAATATTATAAAAACAAAGTTATGGCTCCAAGCCTAGCTAGCAAAATATTCTTGGTATTCTCATGCTACCGAGCTAAGTGCATGGGGTTCTACCCCCTTCCTATGATCAGATAGAGTTGGACGACTGAAGCTTGTAATGTATTAAAGGATGACATCTTTTTAATAGAAATAATCAATGTCAGGTTCTCCGTCCATTATGGTTTAATTGTGTTAGTGCTTCTCATCTTGCTGTAGTTTAATTTATCTTTAAGGAGGGTATGAGCTGGTTGGTTTGGGCCCAAACAGACCAACTCATTACTCCTCAATTAGGTATTATTGTGGGGATTCTCTTTGAAATATAACATTGTGGTGTGCATTTTTATTGGTTGATTATTCTTGTGAGGCTTGCTTACTATTCTTTTATTTCTTTTCATTACTCTGTTTTATTCAAATAGCCATTGCATACATTTGAGATCATTTTGTAATTCCTATTTGGGTTAAGCTGTGTGAAGATCAGTTTTTGAAATCACTTATTTATTCCTTTCAGGTTTGGTTACAGTGATTTTCAACTCAAGGTTTTCCCTCTATATTTTGGGAAGCCTTGAATTAAAGAGGATTTTGAAGGAAGCTAAGATTTAACATTGGTTCATGAAACACTCTATTATTTGAAACCTTGTTCCATTAATATATGTTCTAGGTTTATGAGATCTACCTTGAAGGTGACTATATTATTTATATATGACTTGGTGAAGCTATGAAAATTTTATTTGGAATCAATTCTTTGGATATTGGTACTTGTGGCTTGAGGACTTTAATGTTTTGAGAGGAGCACTTAATGATATTTCTCTTTGAAACTATAGAGTTGTTCCAAATCTAAGATATTGAGGGTTCCTTGATTATTTATGAAGATCTTGTAATATAATAAGTAGAGTCATACTAAAGTTCTAAGACCCTAAAGTTTCTTGTAATAATCCAAGTCATATTCAATGATTACAGAATGTATAATTAAAGTGCAGGATTGACCTTGCTTATTTTCCTTACTGTTGTGGCCTCAGAATTCTACTGCCCCAACATGGGGGATAACCACCCGGTCCAGACCTTAAGACAACTCCTTTTCCGTTTAAAGTGGTCGCTCCAACTAGGGATAATGGGACCAGTTTCCCAGTGTGGGTTTTAAGATAAGAGTGGGTAGTTCACGAGTGATTGCAATAGAATAATGATAATCTAAGTGAACTATTCTATCATGCAAATCTCTAAACTAACTTATTCTAATATAAACCCAGGTATTTCTATGTTGTATTCGATATACAAAGGTATCCTCTTAACATGTGATAATACAGATCAATCAGACATAAACAGAGATGATAACATATAAAAATAATTTCTTTGACTAAATAGTTAGTCAAAGAAATTTATAAAATATATCGCATATATGATGAGTTATAAATGAAAACCAAAATTTTTAGCTAGGCATCATACAATAGTGTAATTAACGCGTAACGGAAAGGATAAATCTCACATACAATTCATGAAAGTAAAGTGTTGCCACTAATTAAAAAAAATAGAATCGATCATACAATATAATAGAATCATATGTGTGAAGTTTTTCTCATTTGACTAATGACATGGATCAACTCCTTTCTTCAAATCAAATTATCTCCCAATAACACCATAGTGCATCAACAAAGGAAAGTAGTATGATATCTAAAAGAAACAATCATGTTCCATAATTTCACCAAAGCATTCACAAAATTACAAAAGTGCATTCTTTGCAAATGTTTTTGACAAAATTATAGATATTTGAATTTAAGCTAAAAGAACCTAAAAGTCGAATCCTAGGAGTCCATATGCCTTTTATCCAAGGGAAAAATGATAAGATTTCTAAGATTCTTAACAAGTATAATGTCCCTTCAACCTTCAGACCCCTTAAGACCATTCGAGATTCCCTCCGATCAGTAAAGATCCCATTAATTCCAAAGACATGAAGGGTGTCTATATGATTCCTTGTTCTTGCGGAAACCCCTATATTGGTGAGATTGGACGCTCCATTTAAAATCAAAGGATCAATGGACACACAGCTGACCTAAACATGGGAGAACCAAGTCCTCTGCACTGGTGGAACATGCAAAGAAAACTAAACATCATTTCTGTATTGAGGAAGCTTGAGTGATTGCTAAGGTTCCGCAATTTCATCATCCTAAATTTAGGGAAGCTATTAAGATTGAAAAAAGACCTAGTAACCTCAATAGGGATGATGGTTGGAAAATCAGTAGTTGCTGGATCCCTGCCCTTTCTTCCCAGTCATATCTCCCCTCTTCAGCAACTCCCCCTTGTATTAATGACATGAAATAATTACTATTCGATGTATATTCTGCCCCCCCTTTTTCTTTCGGTTCTCCTTAGATAACTTATTGAATAAGTTACATTAAAATGTTTCCCAAAACCATTATAGATGAAATATTACTATTATAATAATATAATAATAATTTAACAATGTTTAGCTATGATTTAAGGATAATATTAAAATAATACTATTGATATTGACTCAGGTTAATAATCTTATTAATATTATACATTGATAATTCTATTGAGATTACTGTTGACATAACTAACTAAAATGAATTAATATTACATTATTATTTAAATAGTAAGTTATTAATACAAAATTAATATTACATTATTATAATAAAAAAATGGCCTTTGCTATAACAAACTAAATGGGTAATATCACCCATTATAAAAATTATTTTTAAGTTATAATTATAAAATGATATAAATATCACTGCTATTTTATAATGATAATATTTAATATTATTTCCACACCTTTAATTTATACTTATAACTCAAAAAGGAAAAAGATTTTTAAAACTAATAATTATTAAATGACATTAAAAATAATATTATACTAATAATTGTGACAATTCTAACCATTTCTATTCAATTATGACCTGGGTCCAATTGGGTCCAATATAGCTTCTTTTTTTCCAGTCAATCTAAACCATTGGAAAATCTGCCATCCCTATTTAACATGGAGCCTTGATCTGATTCTTTCAACTTGTCCTGATGATGAATGACACTTGTTGGTTCAAAACACATCGACAAAGATTTTATGATGTGATTTTTCTAAAAAAAATTCTATAAACTAAAATTATAGACCCTTCTCTAAATACATGAGAAGGGAATAAATACTATTCTAACTAATGTGAAGAAATAGATTATACAAAAATTTGAGGAGGTTTCAAACAACCTTCCTCCTAACTAGTTAACTAACTCTAAAAATAAATAGTGGCTTGATGAACAGAGACTAAGATGACGATTTGCTGTCTACCGGGTTGTCCTTCAAATCACATATATCATTCATTAGCTTGATTTTAGGAGGTGCCCCAAAACGTGTCCTGATTTGTCCTGTGAAAATTGCATCGGTGAGAGGTGGGAGCATTCGTTGAGTCGAATGAAGTGAGCAGTTGAGGGTCATGATTTGACTATGCGGCTTGATGAGGTATTTCCAATACGAATCCTAGTTGGTTTTGGTAAATTTTACGATTAATTCCCTTTGAGTCTCTGCCTCTTTTTGCCAACTTTTATACAAAGCACCTAAATCAGGCATTTCTTTTAGATTGCCTTCCTTTACCAAGTTGGTGACAAATAGAGTGTGGTTCACCACCTTGATTATATTCTTCGATACCCCAGCTACCCTTGCCACTACTAGCTCAGCTTGCTTGATTCTTGCTTCCCAAACCGTGAAAAGAATGTCTTTGTGTGTCTCCTCAATCTCAGGTAGGTTGCCTTTCCTTCAGTCTTCTATTTCTTGCCATTTGATAAACTCTGAGATTCTAGTGTTCAAATTAGTAAACTTGGTTCTCTCATCGATCGCTTTATCTGTTAGCTAGTCGCTAGTGATCAAATAAGGTGTAATGTGTGACATATTTTGGTAGAAGTACTCTTGTTGTTTCATCAGGAGGGAATTTAGTTCTAGTGCCTCTTTAATGAATTCCTTGGTAGTAGGAACTTCCTAATATCTTCCCATGGCTTCTTGCAATTCTTGGAGTTGCATGTTTTTGGCCGATATGTTGGCTTCATCGATTATCTTCAGGACCTCCATGCTTCATTGCAAATGGGCAATCTGCTCAGCTGCTTGCATGTTCATACTTGCTTTCTCTATTTTGAGCTATTGCTTGAGCTATGAAATCCTCTCCTCCTTTTGTCTCAACAAAGTAGAGACTTTAGTAGCTTTGTCCATGGTGGCCATTGCATATGCTCTCATGAATTATGATAATCTAGTCAAGTTCTCAGCTAGGTTGAAAGGAATGTCCCTCCAAACTATGTCCATTGGCTCATTTCCATGTGGGAGCTTGGGTGTTTCTACCCTTTTCCTTTTCCTCTCTCTTCTTACTACAACCTTGTGGAGCGGGATATAGAAAACATCAAGTGGAGGGATTTCAGTCACTTTCAAGACGATATCTGGGCAAAGAAGGGATAATCTCAGTTTGCTGAGATGTTGTTACTTGCTCATCCATAGGCTTTGACTGCTCATCCATCAATTTGGACTGCTCATCCATAGACTTGGACTTTGTATTCTCCTGAATATGAAAAGGAGTTTGACAGTCCATTGTTTTTTTGGTATCTGTCATTTTGGGAGTGCCTTGTAGTATTTGATTAAATTGATCCCACTCCTGTGCTAAACTGCTTCTTTTGACCTCTGAACTGATTTCTTTAGGTGGGGTGCTCATAACCTATTTCTCGGTTGACTTCCTTGTGGACTCTGTTGTATTATATGTGTCTTGGGCCTTCCCTATATCTGGTGTTTTCTCAATATTCACCTGAGATTCTATGTGAGAACTAGGTCCTTCACTGTTAACAGTCAGACTGGGCATATGCTTATTTTCGATCTTCAACAAGTGCATCGAGATTACTTCAAGCCTTTCATTTCTGAATTCCTAAAATTTTTCAAAATCTTTAGGATTCAGGTTTGCTTTAGCCCATTCGAACGCTTGTTCGAAGGACTCAGCTGACTGTAACATCTCTTCAAAATCTTTATCCTCATGGTTGTATGGCTCGAGATTTACCGTAGTAGTGATTTTATATGCTACTTGTTCTGGATCAAATTGCCTTTTTGGAAAAGTATGAATCCCGAGGGCTTCCATGCTTACTAACTCCTTAATCGCATGATTAAAATTTTCTAAAGAAAAAAGAACCGCATTTCACAGGAAAACAGAGCCATAATAGCTTCTTGCTTTCTTTGAGAACTTTAGTTAGTCCTTTTCCCACGGTCTGGTGGGTGATTTCCATTGCCAACAATTTATTAGAAACATACAAATGAAGGACATGTGGCTCAGCTGTGCTACCAAAAACCCTAACATAGGTGAACCATTCTTTAATAAAAAATTTGCCGATAACTAGAAGGTTTGTAGCGGATTCTTGGGAAAACTTGGGGGATTTCTTCAGACAGGTGTGACAAGGTTTATATCTTTAACCTTAGCTATTGTTATTCATAAATGGGGGGGTTGTTTCATAGTACAACACTTACCCGAGACTTTCCTACTATTATAATTATTTCATGGTTCAAGAAATAGAGCCACGATGATGGGAAGCCTTTGTATCACCCAACCATTGAATATTGGTCAACTTTTAAAAAGTTCATTTGAATACAATGCGATTGGTTAGTGAGTGCAATCGATTACATTTTGTGGTTGATTTTACAAGTGTGAAACAAGAATCTTTGATGATTTAAATGAACTAGTGTAAAGATGTTGTCAAGAATTGATTTATTGTTGGTTTCATTTTATTACTCTTGCAAACCTTTCTCTTAGGTGCAGTTTTAGACATATGATTTGGGATACCTTTTGGTTTGAGAAGATATAATAGAGTATAGTTTTCCTATTATGAAATTTTATACATTTGATTTGTACACCATAGTGCCAAAAGTTACTTTTTAATGTACAAGAAATGAGAAATTTAGATAGTGTGAGAATGATTAGAGATTTGTTTGATTAATTTTAAGCACTCCTTTGAACTGAATGGATTGAGACTCGTGTTCCTTTGAGAATTTTTATTTTTTATTTAGTTTGAAATCTCAATTTTCTTCCTACGTTAATGAGTGAGGTAGCTAGTGTCTAGATTGATCAAGTTATTTTTCCTTTAATGAAATTGTCAAATCTAGTTCGGGAATTTGATTGAGAATTTATGCACGTTTTCTAGAACTTAGAAGGTTGTTAATGGTTTTGCAAGATTATTGTTTACAGTTTCACTTTTAATGAATGCCTTTGATTGCAAGATAGGGGTGGGTAATAATTGTTGTTTGCAAGACAAATTAGGGTTTTATTTTATAGGTTATTGAAGTCTCTCTGTGGCATTTCCAGTGTTGTGCCTCCAAGTTTACGAACTCCCGAATTGACAATTAAATGTTAGGTTGTTTATTACACACAATAAAATGGTCTTGTGATTTCATACTAACCGTTAGATCATGGTTTTGAAGATTCCATTTATGGCTTCAACTTGGCCAGCAGCCTGTGGGTAGTAGAAAGATGAATGACCTTCATGAAAACCAAGGACAAAAGTTAAGTCAGACATCATACAATTATAGAAGTGTGTTCCATGGTCTATAATGATAGTGCAAGGCACAAAAAATTGGGCGATTACCTTATTGAACATGAATAAAGCAACATTTTCGTCATTGGACTTGAAAGTAGGAATAACTTCCACCCATTTTGTGAAGTAGTTGATGACAACAGCAATGCAACCACGACCATTAGCTGAAGTGGTATTGTAAGTAATAAAGTCAATTCCCCATTTAGAAAATGTACTAACAATAAGTATTCGGTGAAGGGGGGCAGGGGTTTCATGCATTTTCTTGGTAAAATATTAACAAGGGTGACACTGTTTGACTGCAATGATACAATATTTGAAAAGATAAGACCAATAATATCTAGCATGCAATAATTTTTGGGCAGTACCCATGCTCGAAATATGACCATTACATGCCCTAGCGTGGCAGTCATTTAAAACATATTTCACTTTCTCATGAGTAAGACACTATTGAATAACATAATCAGTACCATGCTAATATAAATTATTGTTAAGAACCAAATAATGTTTCATGTGGTGGTGAATAGGATGACACTCATCTTTCAATATGTTTGGGTTGAAACACTATGCTTAAAGATACACAAGGATATCTCCATACCATGCATTAGAAGAGTTGACCAGATAAAATAATTCATTTCGCATAGGATCATGGACTACTTCATCTAGGTCAACTGGGGGAGGATGTGATAACAAATTAACAAACACCAAATACTTTTTAGATTTTGTGGTGAGGAACATTAGATCAAATTCTTGGAGTATAACTATCCACCTAGCATACTTAACTCCAATGGTTTGAAAAGAACTAGTGTGTCCCATAGGGTTTTATAGAGAAATGACAAGTGTCTAAGTTAGGAGTACGTATTTTCAAAGTTGGCTAACAACAAGGCTACTTCCAAAGAAATTTTCTCGTCATGTGAGTACCTTAGTGCTGGCCCAGTGAGTCCTTTGGAAAGATATTAAATCACATTCTCATTATGAATGTTGTCTTCTTAGACAAGCATCATGCCTATAGAGGCTGGTGATTCAAAAATATATAGCAAAAAGTCACGTGTAGTCAGGAGGGCCCAATAATGGAGCCAAAGTCAAATCCCTTTCCAAGGCATCAAATTATCTTTGAGTCTGATCATCCCAAAAAAGGAACTCCTTTTGTTATTAGGAACATGAAAAATTTCATAATTTCGACATAGTTAATGCAAAGGCAATGTAAGAAGGTTTCCTTCGCCTGTAAACTTTGGAGTTGAACAATGGACTCTAGAGGAGGAAATTTGAGGATTACCTTGACCTTAGTGGGATCAACCCAGATCCCGTGTTTTTAAACAATTAAACCAAGGAGGCAATCAGACTGAATGAAGAAAACAAATTTGTGTGGATTGAGGCAATTAGAGTCAATGAAGAAAACAAACTTGTGTGGATTTAGATGGATATCATAAAATTCACACCTAAGGAAAATAGCTCTAAGATAAGGTAGGTGATCATAATGACATTTTGAGTGAGGAGGAAGGTCATCTAAATAAGGCTTCATAATATGTCTAATATAATGAAAGGCATAGACCATATCCCTTTGAAAATTCCCCCCCTCATTCTTAAGACCAAATGGAAGTTTGTGATAAGGAAACGTGCCCCAAGTACATATAAAGGAAATCTTGTGTTGATTGGTTAGTTTGATAGTGATTTGGTTGTAGCCAGAGAAACCATGCATCAAGGAAAATGTGTTGCAACTAGCCCAATTGTCGATAATTTAGTCAATGAAAGGTGTTAGATAATTATCGGTTGGACAAGAAATATAAAATTGTAGTAATCAACACATATATGGATGGTTCTTTGTTTCTTATTGATGGGGGCTACGTTAGACACCCATTCCATTAAAGGAATGGGATAGATGAAACCAACTTTGAGCAGCTTTCAACTTTAGCCTTGATGTCAGCTAACTTGCGAGGGTGGACTGATCTAAGTCTTTGTTGGACACACTTGGCATCAATATATTTCATGATCTTATGTTCGACGATAGATGTATCTATGCCAAGAATTTCCTCATAAGACCAAGCAAAGACATCGCAAAAATATTTAAAGAGCTAGGTGAAGCTAGAAATCTCCTATAGAGTGCAATTTTCTCTAATCTATATGTTTTCCATGACACAAGTCTTGATCGAGATGTTAATAAGCATTATTTTAGACAGGTTACCTAAGTTTTGTTTCACATCTATTTCATGAAACTTTGTAAAGGGGGAAGGAACAATCTTAGGAAAATAATAGACTATATTTGTAAAGGATAGGTGCCTAGTTCAATTAAAAGAGAGACTTAGGAACAATGATAAAAATCATCACAAGACAGCTCGTCTAAAGACATGACTTCCATCATATCCTCGTTGGAAGGCAAGAAATCATCAAGGAAATCAATAAAGGGAGTTTTGATGGGAGAGTAAGTGATACCATTGGCCTGAACCAAGGAGGAAAGCAACTTAAATGTTGATTGGATAACTTGATAAGCTAACTCTATAGGTGACATGGGAATTTGGTCTCCAAAAGAATCAATAGTAGAAGGGGTCGAGAGGATACAAAAATTGGTAGGGCCATCAATAAAAATAGAGACCATTGCAACAATCAGAGGAATATTGGGATGTGGAAGAGGGAAGCACCCTAAAAGTGAGGAGTTCTTCATTAGACAAGTACCAATGTTAACAAATGTGTCAAGAGAACCACCCACTAAAACAACATTGCTACTGGGTAATGGTTGAAGCTCAACATTGCATAATAGTAGTTGATCCAAAGTCACAATCTTCGCTTGATGAGAGAAAGAAATAAATCTAAAGATGGACGAGACCATGGCTTGCAATTCATAAGTTCAACTACATCCAAGAAGAAGATTGTAATCGAGAGAGTGGTCTACAACTTCAATATCGAAAAAATCGATTTCCCCCTAAACAATGATAAGGAAGCTAGTAAGATAGCATTTAAGAGTTAAGGTGTGGTTATCAAAATCTTTCAAGGAATTTAGCAATGGAAATAAAGTGGGTGAACCTAGGGTGAGAAAAAAGAAGTATCCATTACAAAAGTATATGCACCTTCATCGATGAAGGTGCAGTGGTTGACTTTTCCCTTCACATGAACCTGCACATGGAAAGAAAGTTGATGTGAAAGGCGAGGTGTAATTTCCCCATGTCAAAGATAAATAGGTTGTAATCATGATGATAAACTCTGCCTATAGATGAAACCAAAGCTTTTTGTTGCACAATAAGACTTTGTAATACTTCGAGAGAGTACATGGCATAAAGCGTTTGCTTGAGATCTTCTACAACATCGTAGTTCTGTGCAACACAAGTAAATGGATTGTGCATAGTATGAGGAAGTGTCCCTTTTAGGAGGATGAATAATAGAGTATACAATGAGCCTTTTGAAATGTAAATCATTAGGTGGAGGTGGGGTGAAGCTTGACTAGGTGTCCAAAGTGTTTGGGGTAGGGTTGCCATAATTCCTGGCTCAAGTTTGTAATCAATTTCCTTAAGAGCATAGACAATTGACAACACTTCTCCAGAAGGAGGGGGATGAGAACCACCATTTCCCCCTTGTGAGGGTGGGGGTGGGTTCATGACAAGGTGTTGTTACTATTTTTGTTGGGAAAGACAAGTGTTATTAAGGATAATAGTGATCCTGGAATCCTTCTTGTTATCACCCAAAAAATGTTCACCTAGCCATTTCTTACTAGGTTAATCAAAATACACCATGTAGGATGAATTTTACCATGGTAAAACCCACTTTCACCATAGGAAATAATTTAGTGAACCATTTTCCTAAATTATTTCTCATTAAAATCCAAAAATCCCATGAGAATAATTAAATATATCATTATTTATTTATTATTCCTTATTTATCCCCTATTTTCCTTATGAGATAATTGTTAAATCATTATTTAATGATTATTAACAATTTCCAATTGTCTTAGTCCTCACAAAGTAATTAACAAATCATTTTTATTTATTAATTACTTTAACCAATTTCTAAATAAATATATTTGACCATTTTGAATATCTTTTGCATCTCAAAAAATATAATAAAATATTCACAATGACTATATTTTGATTTTGTCAATAATATTTATTATTTTCTAATTCTCAATCTATTCCAATATTTTGTTTTAAATAGAGGGTTTTCTCTCCATTTTTCGGCATTACCATTTGCATCATCCCCATTACCATCTCATGACATTTGAGCTCCCACTTGAGTTCAAGCCTCTATTGTTTCTTTTTTCCCAATGCATTCCACATATTGAGAGTGAGAAGCACATTATTGAAGCACAAGGTAAAAAATGACCCATCCCATGGAGGGGATCTACAAATCCAATTTTATAATCACTCCTCATAAGGTGTATTTTTCTTAATTAGTAAAATTGATCATTCATATTCTCCATTAGGTTGTTGCACTTATATTTTTGTTTTTATATGTTTCTATTTGTATGCTATATTTTTCTGCAGGGTTTTTCTAAACATTTTGTTCTAGATCTAAAGCTTAGACACAACCATATTTTTGTGTTAGGGTTATAAGTCACCTATAACATAAGCAAGGGATTTTGGTACACTTTTTCGAAAACTTTACATGAAAAAATGGCGACTCCACTTATGTAGTGATTCATAACCTTAGTGACTATTGTTTCAACAATTTTCAATGTTTTTCCGCATTCTTTATTTCTCTCAATTTTCGTTTTTTATTTTTTCTAAAATATTTTTGTTTCATTTGGTGTTTCACATCATTTTGCAAGTCACAGGTACTTGTCATGTAGGAGGTGGCACTATCTAGAGCTGATCTTCCAAGTGGAAGAGTCGGGAACATAACACATTTTTGACTAAGTATTTGCGCTCCCCATGCACTTTTCAAGTTTTTCTTCTGTCCATGAGTGCACTTTACAAGTCAAAACCCATGCCCTAAATTTTTCCAAATTTTTTATTTTTTTATTTATTTATTTTTTTCATATTTCTCTAAGAGTGTTGCTTGTGTGTCGAGGTATTCTATTTTTTTTTTTGTGTCACCGCTCGGCCTAGATACACTTAGCATTTTTCTCATTAGGAAGGAAAAATTCCCCTAGGATTTAGAGTACACCTCTATCATTTAGGAAGAGAATTGTTGAGTTGAGGAGTCTAACGTGCAACATTTTCAGCCATGATTTTTCAATTCTTTTTCCAGTTTTTTGTAGTATTTTTTAACAACACTTTGCTTCCCTTAGATACTTGTGTTGTTTCCCCTCTATAGCATCTCCTTGAGCATCCTCCCAATTGCAACTTTTTTTGCAATTTTACGACACTTTACCTTTTGTTTTTTGTTGGTTTTCTGTATCACTTTTCACATATTTTTTTGTTTAGATCCTAATCCCTTAGATAATAGATATTTTTTTCCTTTTTGTGTCTTTGATTTTCTTTTTTTCCATAATTTTTCTTGTTGGTTGATTTCTTCCTTGCGTGGGGGATTGTGTGTTTGAGATTTTTTGTTAAATTTACTATTCATTTTCAATACTATTTATAGTTTATGCACTTTATTTTCAACAACAATGGCATATTCAAAACATGCTTAATTAAGTCATCCACTTGAAACATATTTCACAAATGAACACCTAAAGCAAACATGATCTTGGTTTCAACTTCCAAGCCAAGACTTGAAACACTCCACCATAATAAATAAATCAACTCACATAGATTAAGCCCACTTGGGAACCGGGGCCAAAACAATATTTTTAGTTAGGTGTAGGATCAATGGGATAGGATTCCAACAATACCCATTATTCGATTACATTGAGGTATAGAAAGTTGACATTTTAGGGATCTTAAAATATTTCACCATCTCACAATCCAAAGTCGATGCGCACCAAAGACCTAATTCAGAGGGGGTTAGGCTTAGTTCATGGTGCAAGTGTCTCTCCTAGAGGCTACCCAAATCATGGTAAGGAATATTGTGCCAACAAATGGCTACCCAGAAGCCTAAGACTCGATTGGCCTTGTGGGATGAAGGTAACCTTACTGGCCAGTCTTAGGAAAACACCCTATAGGAGTGGCCATGGGAAAACCATTGGTTCTATACCCCACCTTCCTCTAGACAACTCTACTTGTGGCGTTCAAATTCCATTAAGTAAGAAGTCTTTTGGAAGGCCATATAAAATAATATAACTAGGAATTATTTTGAGGATTTAGATTATCTTTAGGCTAGAGGTCGTGTTTCTTTGATGGGATGTGTTTTCTTGAATTAGAGTATCATATCATTATAGTTAGTTTACACTTCACACTACTACACTAGGTGTTTTCTTATTGTTTGTTACACTCTTTCCTCCTATCGTCATGCCTTAGCCTTTTGAGTTTTCTTTGTCTCGAAACCATAGTGCCTCCTAAGCATATTTCACAAAGAATTTTTGGCCTTTTCCCCCAGTTTAATTTAGGACATCCTCTTACCCTTGCTCGATGAGTAAGGATCCACATACCTAGTCCTCCACTTAGTCCACATATGGACTCTATTTATTTTGATTCTTCTAGTTCATCCTCTGATTCTGAATCTTCCCAACCCCGATTCACCACCATGTCAGGGGTTAATATGGGTAGTGGAAACCTAGGTGGTAATCAAGGTCCTAACCAAGGTAACCCTATAGGTGGATCCTCTTGAAGCGTGACCACTAATCCACCCTTTCTTCCCTATATGGCTAGTCTGAGCCTCCCCAATTTAAGCCAACTCATCAATGATCCCGTTCTCCATGATCTGGATTTAAATAGGAACACAACAAATTACAGACATAACCATAAACATAGATATGCAGTGGAAATAATACTTCATTTCATTAATGTAAAATACTGAAATATGCTTACAAACAGAAATGTAAATACACCAGGTAGGGCGATGGTAGCTTACCTCTGAGAAGCGATGTGGTGGCTACATGCCTCTAAACTGAACTACAATGAGGCTCAAGGGCCTTTTTATTATTAAACAATAAGAGAAAACCCTAAACAACCAAAAGCCTAACCCAAGGAGATGTAACACCAAGCGTTCATGTGCCCCGTTGGGGTGAGTTGGACAGCGAACTTCCCGGGGTCGTGACTTGGTCATATTATCTCTATTTGACATGCATGATAGCCTGTTAGAAAGATATCTCCAAGGACTTCGACGAAAAATATTATAATAGTTAAAAAATTCTAGCTGGTAGATTTCCAAAAAAAACGTTGTTTAGGACCTCAAGACAGCTACAGAAGTTTAGGACCCGAAAAATTGCTAAAAATAGTAAACTGTGCTACAATTAAGGAGACTGAAAAACTGAAAGAAGCAATGGTGGGGGTCCAAGTGGAATTAGTGAGTGGCCACCAATATCCACCTGGATCATTCCTCCCCCCTTAGGAAGCAATGGTCCCCATTGCGTTGAGTTCCTCCATGAGATGAGGAAACTTCTGCTGAACTTGGTCCCGGGTGAGCCACTTGCCTTGGTGAAGGAGTTGGACTGCTTTGGCAACTCGATACAGTTGGATATTATGCTAGTGAGTGTGCTTGATCTATGTGTCGATGATCTGATCAGTTGCAACTTGTTCCATGCAATCTTGATTTAACTCTGTGGGTGTGAGCTATTCTGCAATGTCAAATGTGTCTAGTAATGGTGGAAAGTATGGCCAAAGGTGGTCCACATTGAACACTGGGTGCAGTCCAAGGAATAAGGGAATGCTGATCTCAAATGCATTATCTCCCATAGCCTTGGTAATGGTGTAAGGACCATATTGGAGTGGTATGAGTTTCTGATATGCTCTGGTAAGGCGTTACTTTTGCAAATGCAACCAGACTTTGTTGCCCACTTGAAACTTGTGTGGCACCCAATGTTGATCATGTTGCTGCTTATACTTGCCATTTGATTTCTCCAGAATGTCATAGAGCTGCTATTGAATATGTTAGATGTGCTCAATGAAGTTGTTTGCCTTATCTATTTTGGACTGTACATGAGCCAAGTCTGTGTGAGTATTTATAAATAGCATGGCCACATTAATGGGACATAGTGGCTGTAATCCCAAGCCCACCTGAAAAGGGTTATGGCTAGTCGAGCTGTGGAGAGCCTGATTGTAACTGTGATGAACATAGGGGAGGCTCTCATCCCATGTGTGTGGATGCTTTGAGTGGTACATGCGCAAAATGTGTATGATAACCCTGTTGACAACCTCTGTCTGACCATCAGTTTGAGGATGGAAGGTTGTGGACTTAGTGAGTTTGGTGTCCAACATCGACCAGAGACTAGAGAAAAATGTACTGAGGAACCTGCTGTCTTGATCTGAGATGATAGACTATGGGATCCCAAAGTGTACCCACACTCGTTCAAAGAAGAGTTTAGCAGTGGATTCGGCTGTGATATTCTTCTTGCAGGCTACCATAATGGCCATCTTTGAGAACCTGTCGATGACCACAAAAACACAGTAATTTCCATGCTTAGTGGAAGGAAGGCATGTCATGTAATCCATGGAGATGGATTCCTAAGGTCGAATAGGGGTAGGCAGCAGGGTATAGAGGCCTTGCTTCTTAATGGTCAGTTTGGTAATGGTGCAGGCAATGCATGATCTGATGTACTTCCTGACATCCTGTCAAAGATTCGGCCAATTGAAAAACTTTTGCAATACTGCCACCATTTTCTAGACCCTGAAATGCCCAACAGCCCAACTGTAATGTGCTTCCAAAATCATCTTGGCACGCTCACTTGAAGGAACACAAAGGTGACCCAGGTGGCATAACAGGGCATGCTGGAGGTGAAAATCTGGAACATGTTGGTCCTCCAAGGGTGTCTAGTATGTGTGGCCAAATTCTGGGTCATTTTTGAAGAGAAGTGGCCAATCAAAAGACTCATACCTACAAGAGTTGAGCACGGTGGCTAACACCATGATCAGTGGTTAACTGAGGCAATCTACAACATTATTGGTGTTGCCCTTCTTATACTTGATATTAAAATGGAACTATTGCAAGTATGTGGACCACTTCTGATGGCGATCATTCTATAATTTCCCTTGGGTCTGTATAAACTGCAAGGGTCAGTGGACTGTGTGGATGACAGTTTCCTTCCCCAGAATGTAATTCTTCCATTGTCGGCATGCCTGCACAATGGAATACATCTCTTTTTCATAAGTGGGATACTTTCGGACTATGTCTGAAAGTTTCTCACTATGATATGCCACTGAATGACTGTGTTGAGTAAGGACTACCCCAATAGCATAGTCAGAGGCATCTGTCTCGACCTCAAATGGTTGTTGCAAGTCCGGTAATGCGAGCACTGGTGCTGAGTAGAGGCGATATTTCAACTCTGTGAATGCCTTCTGTTGAGATTCAGACCAAAAGAATTTTTCTTTTGCTCCTCCCTTGGTGAATTGACGCAAGGGCTAAGTGATATGAGAAAATCCCAACACGAACTTGCAGTAGAAGTTGGCAAGACCTAGAAAGCTGCGAAGCCTTGTTAGAGTGGTTGGAGATGGCCAATCTCGAATGACTTGGATCATGGCTAGATCAACATGCACCCCTTGTTCATTAATAATGTATCCTAGATACTGAACCTGGGTCATGCCAAAAGTGCATTTCTCCAAATTAGCACATAACTTGTGTTTCCGCAGTGTTTGGAGAACCTGTCGGATGTGGTGGAGGTGCTCTTCCCAACTCTTGCTCAAGATTAGGATGTCATCCAAGTATACCACTACAAATGAGTTGGTGAATAGACAGAAGATGTCATCCATTAGCCTCATGAAGGTTGCAAGAGAATTCGTCAATCTAAAAGGCATAACTAACCATTTGAAAAGGTCCTCCTTGGCTTTGAAGGACGTATTCCATAGATTGGAGGGTTCGATCGGTACTTGGTGATATCCTGACTTCAAATTGATCTTGCTAAAATATTTTTTCCCCCTTCACTTGGTCCAGGTAGTCATCAATCCATGGGATTGGGTACCTATTACTGGCAGTGATCTTATTTAGCACCTGATTGTCAAGACAGAGTCTCCAAGTCCCATCCTTCTTCTATACCAACATGATTAGGCTTCCACAGGGCATTGAACTCAGACGGATGTGACTTTTCTACAACAGCTCCTGAATTTGCCTCTTGATTTCATCGTTGTCCAGAATGGAGCACTGATAGATTGGACCATTGGGTAGTAGTGTACCTAGGGTCAGATCGATGGAGTGCTTAACTTGACAGTGCAAAGGAACCCCTATGGGGGAGGTGAAGATGTCCTCGTACTCCTCCATGACCTTGTCCATCTCTAGTTTTCGTGTGGAGGGGCCCTGTCTGGAGGTCATGGCCACGTCTTCTTCTTTCCTTGAGGGTGTATCATTAGGAAAAAGAATTTCCTGGTTTTGGAAATGAGCTTACTGCATTGTTTTGCAGTAACCAAAGAGATGGTGGTAGGCAGTGCTACCTTCAATATCCTATACAACTTATTTCCCAAAGTAACAATAATAGAATTGGGCCTTGATTCATACACAACATGTCACTTCCACAAGTATGGTTGTCCTAATAATACATCACAAACTTCAAGGGGAGCAATGTCACACAATACCTCATCCATGAAGGGCTTGGTGTTGTGGTCGGTAAGCCTAGCCGCTTCATGACCTTTGCTGAAATGAGGTTATTTTCGCTTCCGTTGTTGACAATGAACTGTAGCAGGGAGTCCTTTACCCACATCTAGCAGTGGAAGAGATGATCCTCCTCCTCTAGATCTTCAGGTTCCTCCTTCTGGATCTTCATGGTGGCAATGGTGGCATTGGTGTCTGCATCGATAATCTACTTCCCTTTGTCATTCCCCTTGTCAAATTCTGACTCAGAGTTGGAACATGCATCTGATTCTAAAACCTTTAGTTCAGCCACTAACGACTTCTTGACCCGACACTCACTTGTGTTGTGAGTGGAGCTCTTATGGAACTCACACCACTTTACCATGTCCTTTTTCAGCTTCATGACGTTGTTCTTTGCTTGCAGCTTTGGCAGGTTGTCTTGTGCCACCTCGCCTTCACTTTATCCTTTGTTCTATGGTTTGGGGGAACACTTCTCTTGCTTTGGGTTAACAGATCCAAAGTATTGCTTCTTTTGTTTAAACTTTTGCTTGACCTTGACGTCATATTGGTATGCCGTTCCGAGCAAGGAGATGTTCAGGAATTCTATTTCTTCCTAGATGTACTTGTGTAGGAAGCCACGGTATTTGAGTACCAAATGCTGCTCTGAATAGTTGATACCCAACTTTATGTGAAGGGTATGGAAAATATTGGTAAACTCTGGTATGTCTTGGTCCCTTTCCTGCCGCAGCGTGGTCCTCTTTATGTATTGATCCCCATAGCTTCCGATAGGGTGGTACTTCTACTTGATGGCATCCCGGAATGAATTCTAGGTGGATGCGCCTGAAAATAGTGAGCCTGTACTTTCATCCTTCTGCTCATAGTAGTTTTCCCACCAGTCCTTGACGTGGGAGGCTGCTTTGAGAAGAGCGAAAATAATCTTTTCCTGACTGGAAAATCATGAACAAAAAAATAACCCTTTAGTAGATTTAACCATTTATCAATAGCATCTGCGTCTATCTAACCCTCGAATATGGGGATTTCAAAATTAACTTGTACCTTAAATAGTATGGTGTTTCTAGAGTAGTTGTTGGAAGCTGATGCGTTGCTCCTGGGTACCTACTGAAGGATCTACGCAAAGTTTTCCATCATCGCGTTTCTTTGTCATTGGAGGGCTTCTTCAAGCAAGATTTTGATAGGATCTCCTGCCCCCTCGTCTTTCTTTTCATCCATCATGGGAGGCCATAAGGATTTGTGAGGCTGGTCTTGCAAAGGTTCGAACAATTCAAGCCCTAACTCCTTATATCTTGACCTCATTGGGGACATGCAAAGAAAAACAGAGAAAAAAGAAGACTGCTCTAATACCACTGATCTGGATATAAACAGGAACACAACAAATTACTGACTTGAATTGGATCCGTGAAAATTATCAAAATTCTAAGACTGTTTCAAATCATGACAGACTTGAAAACCTTGTAGACAACGAGCTATCAGAAATAACCTCTGTATAATGGTAATTTGCAGCCAGCATGGAGCAACGAGGACCTTTGGTCAAAGCGCGCTAACCGTTAGCCCATGGGGACTGTGCATGGTGAAAAAATGGCAGTTGGGAAGTTCAAACCCAGAAATGGAGCACCACTGGGCAAAATCCCTCGAGAAGGAAAAGGCCCGAATGCTTGGTCACAAGGGAAGCCAAGAAACCGTGGGGAAAAGCACTAAACCAGATAGGCAGGTCCCGTACACAAAAATTAGAGAATATCGGAGGAATTTCCGGTGGTAAGCAGGTTTCGAAGAGGACCAAGCGATGCCATACATTGAATGATGCGTGTCTAGTGGATGAGAGATAAAACTACTCTCATCACGAGCTAACGCTCAAGCAAGTCAACCGTGCGATAAAAGTGATGATCGTAGGATCTGGAGGCCCTAGATCAAATGGTAGAGATTGCACCCGATGGGAGACCGTATTTGACAGAGGAATAGGTTGAGCCATATGACGTTTGGATTTCGACATGACCGCTGAGCTGGCAAATGAATCATTCCAAAAAGTAACCGATGTAATGAACTGTTCGAGGAAGAGCTGGCACCCAGTTCGTAAGAAGAAAAGTGGCCACCTCTCTGTGAAATGTTACACAGTGGTGGTGAAACAAAAGCAGGGAATTCTAGTGGATAGAGGCAGGTGATTCAAAGAGACAGAAGAGGAAGCGAACAATCAAGGATGGATTAGCTTTAAGCCATGGAAAAACAAAGAGTACAGAGGAGACAGTGAGACAGAACAAGGAGTGAAGCGAGAAGAAGAGAACAAAGAAGTAAAGCTGACCTGCAGAGCTAAGGCAACATCGAGCAAACAGAACTTAGAGGGCTTACTAGGTTTAAGCAATCCCTATGAGCATATCTATCGGGAACTGAGTACCAAATTGGACTCATCCCATTAAGACCAGTTGAGGTCGAGACTTGATAAGGAGGAGCCTGTGTACTCTAGTGGCTTGGGGAATCTAGGTACCACCCTACTAAGTATCATCTGTTACAAGAGACTTAAATTGAGCTCTTCATTGTAAAATATCTACTTAAAGACACAACAAAGAAGGCCACCATTGGAAGCTGGACCAGGAGTATTAGGTGAACTCCTTATTAAATTGTTGTGTTTTTGAATTTTGCTTGCTGTGTTTCTCTTACTGCTTTCCGATTACCTGTGTATTTCACAATCTTATCGATCTGTTGCTTAAAATAACATAGGCACAAACCAGCACATGGGTCTGTAATACCTTCATTAATTCCCGGAGGTCACCTAGGGTTTGATTTTAGATCAAGTGTTATTAAAGCTTCAGGCTATTATGGTTAAACAAGCTTGTGTTGGATTTAGTTGTTGAATGCTAACTAGATCAAAGCTCAAATTAGGAAAAGGAGAGTTGGTCGAAACTAATCCTGAAATTGGGAGAGTCTATCCTGAGAAGACAATGTCAGAGGAAGGTTCTGTGGGGCCAAACCCTCAATTTATAGATAGTTTCCGGGCCATAAGGTCCATGGTAGAGGAAATGTATAAGGATTTTAGAAAACACAAATATGAAGATTCATCAGCCTCCAAACAAGATAAAAGGAGAAGAAGAGTCTCTCCCCCGTGACCACTCAAAAGGAAAAAGGAAAGAAGAAAGCTTTCTCACACCTCCTAATAGCCCTCAACATAAAAAGAAGACATGTTTGATTAAACTAGATGTTAAATTTGATTTACCAATATATGATGGAGAGTTGAATGCTAAAGAGCTGGAAAACTGGATTAGACAAATTGATGTTTATTGCAGAGTGCAGAGTATCGAATCAAACAAAAGCAAGATTTAGCTGGCCAGCCTACGCCTTGGAGGCACTACCTTGGTATGGTGGGAAGGCAGGACCCAAGCTGACATGAAGAGATGTGGTAAGACTATTTCTGTCTGGAGTGAATTTGTTTCTACAATCAAAAAACAGATCTATCCTTTGGCCTACACGCAGCAAGCCATGATGAGCTGGCAAACTCTTCGACAATTGAAAGGGCAAAGTGTATAAGGTTACACCCAAGAATTTAGGAAGAGAGCATTGATTCTAGGAATCTAATTAGACTCACTTGAGACTCTATTGAAGTACATTGGTGGTCTATACAGCTACATGAGGCACACTATCCTCATGTTTAATCCCACTAGTATAGATGAGGTATCTGTTCAAGCTACACATCTAGAAGCTAGAGGAAAGAATGGAAATAAAAAATTTGGGGGATCATCCCAGCCCATTGCAAGCAAGGACAAGGAAAAAATAAAATAGAAATGGAAAGAAAGGAAGGCCAACACTACACAGAAAAGCAAGTCTTCATACACTCACTGTAAGAAGGATGGGCATGATGATGAGCAATGTTGGATTCTGCATCTAGAGCTGAGACCTAAGAAGTTCGAGGGCAAGAAGAAGAAGAATGTTGTAGCTATTCAGAAAGATTTGGGGTTGAACTCAGGAGATGAAACAACCATTGCAACCAAAGGTATAAAAGGTAAGAATTCGGAAGCATCTACTAGTAATTTTGCACAATCTACTAATGATGAAGAAAATGAGAGAAAATGACATGAGCTTTTCCATATTCGAGTTATTTCCAAACTTCAAGTGATTGATACTTTGTTTGATAGTGGCTCACAAGTAAATTTAATTTCTGAAGAAATTGTAAAGAAGTTGGGATTACTGACTACACCTCACAAGAAACCATACGCATTAGGATGGTCAAGTGATAAAGCACAACTACAAGTGACTAGACAATGCAAACTCAAGTTTTCTTTTGGGTCAGCATTTGTAGATGAGGTTGACTTAGACACAATTCCTTTGGATATATGTGGAATTGTTTTAGGAAGTCCTTGTATGACAGAAAAGCTAATTTCTATAGAGCTGAGAACAAGTATCTTCTCATTAAATATGGAATCGAATACTTTGTAAGAGCTCATAAGCTCAAGAATAATTACACTCTCATAATCTTAGGGCAGATGAAACGAATGATAAATTCATGCAAACAATTTTTACTGATGGTTGTAAAGGAAAAGAAACCTGATAAAGCCAATGTATTTGAGGTTTGTAATGCTAAACAACAAGTTGATTTAGAAAAAAATGTTTTAGAGTATGATATCTTATTTCAAGAACCTAAAGGTTTGCCACCGAAAAACGAAACAGTGCATGAAATTAATTTACAGCAAGATGCTCCATTGCCTAACATTGGAATGTATAGGTTGTCTACTTTAGAGAATGCAGAAATCAAGAAACAGGTGCAGGAGTTGCTCGAGAACGGTTTCATCAGAGCTACCACATCACCATGTGGTCACCAATCATTTTGGTGAGAAAGAAAGCTGGCTCGTGGAGAATGTGCATTGATTACTGAGCACTGAATAATATAACAATCAAAAATCGTTATTCCCTTCCTCGCATAGATGATCTATTAGATCAATTGAAAGAAGCTATTTATTTTTCCAAGTTAGACTTGCATAGTGGATATCATCAGGTGAGAGTTGCAGAACAATATGCATGGAAGACTGCTTTCAAAACAAAGCAGGGATTGTATGAGTGGATGGTTATGCCTTTTGGCTTAACTAATGCTCTTGCTACTTTCATGAGAATAATGAATGATGTACTCAGACCTTTTCTTGATGATTTTGTTATTGTGTATCTGGATGACATTTTGATATTTAGCAAAACATGGGAAGAACATTTAGAGCATGTTAAGCAGATACTCGATGTTTTGAAAAGAGAAAAAAATTATGTTAAACTCTCAAAATGTGAATTTGGCAAAACATCTTTGAATTATTTGGGACATATAGTAGGGGGTGATGAATTGAAGATAGATCCCTCTAAGGTGGCAGTCATTGTAAATTGGCCTAGACCCAAATATACTACAGAATTTAGGAGCTTCTTAGGAGCAGCACAATATTGGAGAAAGTTCATTTCTAACTTTTCCTTAATTGCAGCTCCCTTAAATTCTTTAACAAGATTGAACAAGGTGTTTCAGTGTGGAGGAAAACAATAGAAAGCCTTCGACACCTTGAAAGAAAATATTGGTACAGAACCAATACTAGCACTGCCTGATCTTCAAAGACTGTTTGAGATCCAAACAAATGCCAATGACTATGCCATGGGAGTAGTGTTGATACAACATGGTAAACCCATATGTTATCATTTTGAGACATTTAATTTTGCAATAGTTAACTATCCCACATATGATAAAGAATTGTATGCACTAGTACAAAGTGTGAAAAAGTGGAAACATTACTTAATGGGAAAAGAGATAGTAATACATACTGATCATGAACCACTTCAATAGCTACTCTCCCAAACTAAGTTGCAGCAATCTAGACATTATAGGTGGATGGGTTTTCTACAATAGTTCCATTTAGTCATCAAATATAAAAAGGGCATACACAATAAAGTTGCAAACATGTTATCTAGACCTATTATATATGCATCTACTATACTTAAAGCATAATTCTGTGTTACATGAGAGCTACATTGAACAATATGCTCAAGATATAGAATTTAAATATGTATATGAAACTTTATGTCAAGGAAAATGAATAGAAGAATTGGATTATCATGTAAAGGACCGACTCTTATATCATTGTGGGAAACTATGAATTCCAAAAATTGAAAGAGTAAAGATAATTCGAGAAGCACACACTTCTCTAGTATCAGGTCACTTTGGGGTAAGTAAAATAGTTGTACAACTGCAAAGATTTTGTTATTGGCCAAAAATGAATGAGTCAATTTCTAGATGTATAAGAGGGTGTACTATGTGTGCTAAAAGCAAGCCCAACAATAGAAAACTAGGCTTGTACACTCCATTACCAGTTCCTTCTCATCCTTGGGAAAGTGTTTCCATGGACTTTGCTGGAGGACTGCCTAAACCTAGAAAAGGTCATCATTATCTATATGTTGTTGTGGATAGGTTCAACAAAATGTATGGTTTGATACCTCGTAATAAATAGATTGCAACTGAAAAAACTACAAAACTGTTCTTTCAACATCTATGGGTTCATTTTGGATTACCCACTTCCATTATATCTGATTGAGACACCTGATTTCTGGGAAAGTTTTGGTCGAGTCTATGGGAGCTGATGGACATCAAACTAAAGAAAAGTATAGCTTTTCATCCACAAACTGATGGCCAGATAGAAGTATTCAATAGGATAGTGGTCCAATTAGTCAAGGGATATTGCAGCAGGCATCCTAAGCTTTGGGATGAACATTTGTGTTATGTGCAACATGCTTACAACTGAGCAAAACATTCTTCTACATAGAGATCTCCTTTCAGGACCTGTTTTGGTTTCACACCAAGGTCTCCCTTGGATTTTGTCTTTGGTAAAGACACAATAGTTGAGGGACACAGTGATGTGGACATGGAAACTAGGTTCATTGAACAAATCCAAGGGATCCACCAAGCAGTATAGGAACAACTAGAAAAGAGCCAGGCCAAATACAAGGCAAGGCTTGACAAGCATTGGGTGGAGCATATTTTCCAAGTTGGTGATCAAGTCTGGTTGTATATCAGCAAGGATAGGATGCAAGGTGAAGGTAAAAAGCTAAAGCCTATTAGGTATGGATCTTTAAAGATACTTGAGAAAAATTTTTAGAATGATTTTCGCCTTGATCTACCAGCTTACATGCACATCTACTCAGTTATAAATGCAGACAACTTGAGACAATTTGAGCCTTTGTTAATTGAAGATCCTGAAGAACATAGTCAATTGCCTTCCATTCATGACCTGCTACCTGAATATCTTAATGAATTGTAGGAAGACATAGTTCTGGACAAGAAGGCGAGAACGACGTGTAGGGGAGATGTTGAGTACCTCAAAATTGTACTGAGAGGTTCAAAGCCAAGCAATGCAAAATGGATAGAGATTAGACGAGTGAGGAAGTTGTATCCTCACCTAGTCAATGCTTGAAAACTAACTTTTGGTGGTCCAAAAGCTTTTCAATGGGGAGTTCGTGATCCGAGTTGGATCCATGAAAATTATCAGAGCTCTAAGACTATTTCAAATCATGACAAACTTCAAAAATATGTAGATAATGAGCTATCAGAAATAACCTCGGTATAATGGTAATTTGCAACCAGCACGGAGCAACGAGGACCTTTGGTCAAACTGCACTGAACGTTGGCCCATGGGGACTGTGCATGGCACAAAAATGGCAGTTGGGAAGCTCAAACCTAGAAATGGAGGTTGATTCTAATGCATTATTAGTGTAAAGCGAGTTAAGGAGTTCAAGTGCTTTGACAACTCGATACAGTTGGATATTCTGCTAGTGAGTGTGCTTGATCTATGCGTCGATGATCCGATCAGTTGCAACTTGTTCCATGCAATCTCGATTTAACTCTGTGGGTGTGAGCTATTCTGCAATGTCAGATGTGTCTAGTAATGGTGGAAAGTATGGCCAAAGGTTGTCCACATTGAACACTGGTGCAGTCCAAGGAATAAGGGAATGTTGAGCTCAATTGCATTATCTTCCATAGCCTTGGTAATGGTGTAAGGACCATATTGGAGTGGTATGAGTTTCTGATATGCTCTAGTAAGGTGTTACTTTTGCAAATTCAACCAGGCTTTGTCGCCCACTTGAAACTTGTGTGGCACCCAATGTTCATCATGTCCCTGCTTGTACTTGGCATTTGATTTCTCCAGAATGGCATAGAGCTGCTAGTGAATATGTTGGATGTGCTCAATGAAGTTGTATGCCTTATCTATTTCAGACTGTACATGAGCCAAATTTGTGTGAGTAGCTGCAAATAGCATGGCCACATTAATGGGACATAGTGGCTGTAATCCCAAGCCCACCTGAAAAGGGTTGTGGCCAGTCGAGCTGTGGAGAGCCTGATTGTAACTGTGATGAACATAGGGGAGGCTCTCATCCCATGTGTGTGGATGCTTTGAGTTGTACATGCGCAGAATGTGTATCATAACCCTGTTGACAACCTCTGTCTGACCATCAGTTTGAGGATGGAAGGTTGTGGACTTAGTGAGTTTGGTGTCCAACATCGACCAGAGACTAGACCAAAATATACAGAGGAACCTGTTGTCCTGATCTGAGATGATAGACTATGGGATCCCAAAGTGTACCCACACTCGTTCAAAGAAGAGTTTAACAATGATTCGTATGTGATATTCTTCTTGCAGGCTGCCATAATGGCCATCTTCGAGAACCTGTCGATGACCACAAAAACACAGTCATTTCCATGCTTAGTGGAAGGAAGGCATGACATTGTAATCCATGGAGATGGATTCCTAAGGTTGACTACGGGTAGGCAGTGGGGTATAGAGGCCTTGCTTCTTGATGGTCGGTTTGGTAATGGCGTAGGCAATGAATGATCTGATGTACTTCCTGACATCCTGTCAAAGATTCGGCCAATTGAAAAACTTTTGCAATACTGCCACCATTTTCTTGACCCTGAAATGCCCAACAGCCCGACTATAGTGTGCTTCCCAAATCATCTTGGCACACTCGCTTGAAGGAACACAAAGGTGACCTAGGTGGCATAACAGGGCATCCAAGAGTTGAAAATCTAGAACATGTTGATCCTCCAAGAGTGTCTGGTATGTGTGGCCAAATTCTGGGTCATTTTTGTAGAGAAGTGGCCAATCAAAAGTCTCATACCCACAAGAGTTGAGCACGGTGGCTAACACCATGATCGGTGGTTTACTGAGGCAAAATACATCATTAATGGTGCTGCCCTTCTTATACTTGATATTAAAATGGAACTATTGCAAGTATGTGGACCACTTCTGATGGCGATCATTCTATAATTTCCCTTGGGTCTGTATAAACTGCAAGGGTCGGTGGACTGTGTGGATGACCGTTTCCTTCCCTAGAATGTAATTCTTCCATTGTTTGCATGCATGCATAATTGAATACATCTCTTTTTCATAAGTGGGATACTTCTGGACTATGTCTGAAAGTTTCTCACTATGATATGCCATTGAATGCCTGTGTTGAGTAAGGACTACCCCAATAGCATAGTCAGAGGCATCTGTCTCGACCTCAAATGGTTGTTGCAAGTCCAGTAATATGAGCACTGGTGCTGAGCAGAGGTGATATTTCAACTCTATGAATGCCTTTTTTTGAGATTCAGACCAAAAGAATTTTTCTTTCGCTCCTCCCTTGGTGAATTGACGCAAGGGCTAAGTGATATGAGAAAATCCCAACATGAACCTGCAGTAGAAGTTGGCAAGACCTAGAAATCTGCAGAGCCCTGTTAGAGTGGTTGGAGATGGCTAATCTCGAATGACTTGGATCATGGCTAGATCAACATGCACCCCTTGTTCATTAATAATGTATCCTAGATACTGAACCTGGGTCATGCCAAAAGTGCATTTCTCCAAATTGGCACATAACTTGTGTTGTCGCAGTGTTTGGAGAACCTGTCGAATGTGGTGGAGGTGCTCTTCCCAACTCTTGCTCAAGATCAGGATGTCATCCAAGTATACCACTAAAAATGAGTTGGTGAATGGCCACAAGATGTCATCCATTAGCCTCATGAAGGTTGCAAGAGAATTCGTCAATCCGAAAGGCATAACTAACCATTTGAAAAGGCCCTCCTTGGCTTTGAAGGAAGTCTTCCATAGATCGGAGGGTTTGATTGGTACCTGGTGATATCCTGACTTCAAATTAATATTTTTACCCCCTTCAGTTGGTCCACGTAGTCTTCAATCCATGGGATCGGGTACCTATTACTGGCAGTGATCTTATTTAGCACCTGATTGTCAATACAGAGTCTCCAAGTCCCATCGTTCTTATGTACCAACATGATCAGGCTCTCACGAGGCATTGAACTCAGACGGATGTGACTTTTCTACAGCAACTCCTTAATCTGCCTCTTGATTTCATCGTTGTCCAGAATGGAGCACTGATAGATTGGACCATTGGGTAGCAGTGTACCTAGGGTCAAATTGATGGAGTGCTTGACTTGACAGTGCAAAGGAACCCCTGTGGGGGAGGTGAAGATGTCCTCGTACTCCTCCACGACCTTGTCCATCTGTAGTTGTCATGTGGAGGGGCCCTGTCTGGAGGTCGTGGCCACGTCTTCTTCTTTCCTTGAGGGCGTATCATCAGGAAAAAGAATTTCCTGGTTTTGGAAATGTGCTTACTGCATTTTTTTGTAGTAACCAAAGAGATGGTGGTAGGCGGTGCTACCTTCAATATCCTATACAACTTATTTCCCAAAGTAATAATAACAACACTGGGCCTTGATTCATACACAACGTGTCACTTCCACAAGTATGGTTGTCCTAATAATACATCACAAACTTCAAGGGGAGCAATGTCACATAATATTTCATCCGTGAAGGGCTTGATGTTGTATGGAAGGTGACACTTCTGGCTCACACAAAGATCTTGGCCTTGGTGAAGCCATGCGATGGTGTACAGTTGTGGATGTGTTGTGGTCGGTAAGCCCAGCTGCTTCACGACCTTTGCTGAAATGAGGTTATTTTGGCTTCTGTTGTCAACAATGAACTGTAGCGGGGAGTCCTTTACCCACATCTAGCAGTGGAAGAGATGCCCCTCCTCCTCTAGATCTTCAGGTTCCTCCTTCTGGATCTTCATGGTGGCAATGATGGCATTGGTGTCTGCATCAATAATCTACTTCCCTTTGTCATTCCCCTTGTCGAATTCTGACTCAGAGTTGGAACATGCATCTGATTCCAAAACCTTTAGTTCAGCCACAAGCGACTGCTTGACCCGACACTCACTTGTGTTGTGAGTGGAGCTCTTATGGAACTCACACCACTTTCCCATGTCCTTTTTCAACTTCGCGACGTTGTCCTTTTCTTGCAGCTTTGGTGGGTTGTCTTGTGCCACCTCGCCTTCACTTTATCCTTTGTTCTCTTGTTTGGGGGCACATTTCTCTTGCTTTGGGTTAACAGATCCAAAGTATTGCTTCTTTTGATTAAACTTTTTCTTGACCTTGACGGCATATTGGTATGTCGTGCCGAGCAAGGAGATGTTCAGGAATTCTATTTCTTCCTAGATGTACTTGTGTAGGAAGCCATGGTATTTGAGTGCCAAATGCTGCTCCGAATAGTTGATACCCAACTTTATGTGAAGGGTATGGAAAATATTGGTAAACTCTGGTACGTCTTGGTCCCTTTCCTGCCGCAGTGTGGTCCTCTTTATGTATTGATCCCCATAGCCTCCGATAGGGTGGTACTACTCCTTGATGGCATCCCGGAATGAATTCCAGGTGGATGCGCCTGAAAATAGTGAGCCTGTACTTTCATCCTTCTGCTCATAGTAGTTTTCCCACCAGCCCTTGACGTGGGAGGCTGCTTTGAGAAGAGCGAAAATAATATTTTCCCGATTGGAAAAGTCATGAACAGAAAAACCCTTTAGTAGATTTAACCATTTATCGATAGCATCTGCGTCTATCTAACCCTCGAATATGGGGATTTCAAAATTAACTTTTACCTTAAATAGTATGGTGTTTCTAGAGTAGTTTTTGGAAGCTGATGCGTTGCTCCTAGGTACCTACTGAAGGATCTGGGGAAAGTTTTCCATCATCGCATTTATTTGTCATTCGAGGGCTTCTTCGAGCAAGATTTTGATAGGATCTCCTTCCCTCTCGTCTTTCTTTTCAACCATCATGGGAGGCCATCAGGATTTATGAGGCTGGTCTTGCAAAGGTTCGACCAGTTCAAGCCCTACCTCCTTATATCCCGACCTCGTTGGGGACATGCAAAGAAAAATAGAGAAAAAAGCAGACTGCTCTGATACCACTGATTTGGATATAAACAGGAACACAACAAATTAGTGATTTGAATTGGATCCATGAAAATTATTAGAGTTCTAAGACTGTTTCAAATAATGATAGACTTGAAAACCTTGTAGACAATGAGCTATCAAAAATAACCTCTGTATAATGGTAATTTGCAGCCAGCATGGAGCAACGAGGACCTTCGGTCAGAGCGTGCTAATCGTTAGCCCATGGGGACTGTGCATGGTGAAAAAATGGCAGTTGGGAAGCTCAAACGTAGAAACGGAGCACCGCTGGGCAAAACCCCTCGAGAAGGAAAAGGCCCGAGTGCTTGGTCACAAGGGAAGCCAGGAAACCGTGGGGAAAAGCACTTAACCAGATAGGTAGGTCCCGCACACAAAAATTAGCAGAATATCGGAGGAATTTTCGGTGGTAAGTAGGTTTGGAAGAGGACCAAGCAATGTCATACATTGAATGATGCGTTTCTGGTGGATGAGAGAGAAAACTACTCTCATCATGGGCTAACACTCAAGCATGTCACCCGTGTGATAAAAGCGATGATCGTAGGATCTAGAGGCCCCAGGTCAAATGGTAGAGATTGCACCCGATGGGAGACCAGATTGACGGAGGAATAGGCTAAGGCATATGAAGGTTGGAGTTTGACATGACTGCTGAGCTGGCAGATGAATCATTTCACAAAGTAACCGAAGTAACGAACTGTTCGAGGAAGAGCTGGTACCCAGTTCTTAAGAAGACAAGTGGCCACCTCTCTGTGAAATGTTACACAGTGGTGGTGAAACAAAAGCAGGGAATTCTAGCGGATAGAGGCAGGTGATTCGAAGAGATAGAAGAGGAAGCGAACAGTCAAGGGGTGGATTGGCTTTAAGCCACGGAAAAACAAAGAGTACAGAGGAGACAGTGAGACAAAACATAGAGTGAAGCGAGAAGCAGAGAACAAAGAAGTCAAGCTGACCTACAGAGTTAAGGCAACATCGAGTAAACAAAACTGAGAGGGCTTGCTAGGTTCAATAAATCCCTATGAGGATATCTATCGGGAACTGAGTACCAAATTGGACTCATCCCATTAAGACCAGTTGAGGTCGAGACTTGGTAAGGAGGAGCCTGTGTACTCTAGTGGCTTGGGGAATCTAGGTACCACCCTACTAAGTATCATCTATTACAAGAGACTTAAATTGAGCTCCTCATTGTAAAATATCTACTTAAAGACACAATAAAGAAGGCTAGCATTGAAAGCTGGACTAGAAGATGTAGCCCAGGAGTATTAGGTGAACTCCTTATTAAATTATTGTGTTTTTGAATTTTGCTTGCTATGTTTCTCTTACTGTTTTCCGATTGCCTGTGTATTTCACAATCTTATCGATCTGTTGCTTAAAATAACATAGGCACAAACCAGCACATGGGTCTGTAATACCTTCATTAATTCCCAGAGGTCACCTAGGGGTGATTTCAGATCAAGTGTTATTAAAGCTTTAGGTTGTTACTGTTAAACAAGCTTGTGTTGGATTTAGCCGTTGAATGCTAACTAGATCAAAGCTCAAATTAGGAAAAGGAGAGTTGGTCGAAACTAATCCTGAAGTTGGGAGAGTCTATCCTAAGAAGACAATGTCAGAGGAAGGTTCTATGGGGCCATACCCTCAATTTATAGATAGTTTCCCAGCCATAAGGTCCATGGTAGAGGAAATGTATAAGGATTTTAGAAAACACAAAGATGAAGATTCATCAGGCTCCAAACAAGATAAAAGGATAAGAAGAGTCTCTCCTCCATGACCACTCAAAAGGCAAAGGGAAAGAAGAAATATTTCTCACACCTCCTAATAGCCCTCAAAATAAAAAGAATACATATTTGATTAAACTAGATGTTAAATTTGATTTACCAATATATGATAGAGAGTTGAATGCTAAAAAGCTGGACAACTGGATTAGACAAATTGATGTTTATTGTAGAGTGCAGAGTATCGACTCAAACAAGAGTAATATTTAGCTGGCCAGCCTATGCTTTGGAGGCACTGCCTTGGTATGGTGGGAAGGCAGGACCCAAGCTGACATGAAGAGATGTGGTAAGACTATTTCTGTCTAGAGTGAATTTGTTTCTACAATCAAAAAGCAATTCTATCCACTGGCCTACACGCAGCAAGCCATGATGAGCTGGCAAACTCTTCGACAATTGAAAGGGCAAAGTGTATAAGGTTACACCCAAGAATTTAGGAAGAGAGCATTGATTCTAGGAATCTCGTTAGACTCACCTGAGACTCTATTGAAGTACATCGGTGGTCTACACATCTACTTGAGGCACACTATCCTCGTGTTTAATCCCACTAGTATAGATGAGGTATCTGTTCAATC
>APFE030391931.1:93022-105135 GCA_000404065.3 Pinus taeda | reverse complement strand
ATGAAACAACCATTGCAACCACAGGTATAAAAGGTAAGAATTCTGAAGCATCTACTAGTAATTCTGCACAATCTACTAATGATGAAGAAAATGAGAGAAAAAGACATGAGCTTTTCCATATTTGAGTTATTTCCAAACATCAACTGATTGATACTTTGTTTGATAGTGGCTCACAAGTAAATTTAATTTCTGAAGCAATTGTAAAGAAGTTGGGATTATTGACTACACCTCACAAGAAGCTATACACATTAGGATGGCTAAGTGATAAAGCACAACTACAAGTGACTAGACAATGCAAACTCAAGCTTTCTTTTGGGTCAGCATTTGTAGATGAGGTTGACTTAGACACAATTCCTTTGGATATATGTGGAATTGTTTTAGGAAGTCCTTACCTTTATGACAGAAAAGCTAATTTCTATAGAGCTGAGAACAAGTATCTTCTCGTTAAAGATGGAATCAAATACTTTGTAAGAGTTCATAAGCTCAAGAACAATTACACTCTCATAAACTTAGGGCTGATGAAACACATGATAAATTCATGCAAACAATTTTTACTGATGGTTGTAAAGGAAAAGAAATGTGATAAAGCCAATGTATTTGAGGGTTGTAATGCTAAACAAAAATTTGATTTAGAAAAATTTGTTTTAGAGTATGATATCTTATTTCAAGAACCTAAAGGTTTGCCACCGAAAAACGAAACAGTGCATGAAATTAATTTGCAGCAAGATGGTCCATTGCCTAACATTGGAATGTACAGGTTGTCCACTTTAGAGAATGCAGAAATCAAGAAACAGGTGCAAGAGTTGCTCAAGAAGGGTTTCATCAAAGCTACCACATCACCATGTGGGTCACCAATCGTTTTGGTGAGAAAGAAAGATGGCTCGTGGAGAATGTGCATTGATTACCGAGCACTGAATAATATAACGATCAAAAATCGTTATCCCCTTCCTCACATAGATGATCTATTAGATCAATTGAAAGAAGCTATTTATTTTTCCAAGTTAGACGTGCATAGTGGATATCATCAGGTGAGAGTTGCAGAACAATATGCATGGAAGACTTCTTTCAAAACAAAGCAGGGATTTTATGAGTGGCTGGTTATGCCTTTTGGCTTAACTAATGCTCTTGCTACTTTCATGAGAATAATGAATGATGTACTTAGACATTTCCTTGATGATTTCGTTATTGTGTATCTGGATGACATTTTGATATTTATTAAAACATGGGAAGAACATTTAAATCATCTTAAGTAGACACTCAACGTTTTGAAAAGAGAAAAAAATTATGTTAAACTCTCAAAATGTGAATTTGGAAAAACATCTTTGAATTATTTGGGACATATAGTAGGGGGTGATGAATTGAAGATAGATCCCTCTAAGATGGCAGTCATTCTAAATTGGCCTAGACCCAAATATACTATAGAAGTTAGGAGCTTCTTAGGAGCAACACAATATTGGAGAAAGTTCATTTCTAAATTTTCCTTAATTGCAGCTCACTTACATTCTTTAACAAGATTGAACAAGGTGTTTTAGTGGGGAGGCAAACAATAGAAAGCCTTCGACACCTTGAAAGAAAATATTGGTACAGAACCAATACTAGCACTGCCTGATCTTCGAAGATTGTTTGAAATCCAAACAAATGCGAGTGACTATGCCATGGGAGTAGTGTTGAAACAACATGGTAAACCCATATGTTATCATTTTGAGACATTTAATTTTGCAGTAGTTAACTATCCCACATATGATAAAGAATTGTATGCACTAGTAAATAGTGTGAAAAAGTGGAAACATTACTTAATGGGAAAAGAGATAGTAATACATACTGATCATCAACCACTTCAATATCTACTCTCCCAAACTAAGTTGCAGCAATCAAGACACTATAGATGGATGGGTTTTCTACAATAGTTCCATTTAGTCATCATATATAAAAAGGGCATACACAATAAAGTTGCAAACATGTTATCTAGACCTATTATAAATGCATCTACTATACTTAAAGCATAATTCTGTGTTACATGAGAGCTACATTGAACAATATGCTTAAGATATAGAATTTAAAGATGTATATGCAACTTTAAGTCAAGGCAAATGAATAGAAGAATTGGATTATCATGTAAAGGACCGACTCTTATATCATTGTGGGAAGCTATGAATTCCAAAAATTGAAAGAGTAAAGATAATTCGAGAAGCACACGCTTCTCTAATATCAGGTCACTTTGGGGTAAGTAAAATAGTTGTACAGCTGCAAAGATTTTGTTATTGGCCAAAAATGAATGAGACAATGTCTAGATATGTAAGAGGGTGTACTATGTGTGCTAAAATCAAGCCCAACAATAGAAAACTAGGCTTGTACACTCCATTACCAGTTCCTTCTCATCCTTGGGAAAGTGTTTCCATGGACTTTGTTGGAGGACTGCCTAAACCTAGAAAAGGTCATGGTTATCTGTATGTTTTTGTGGATAGATTCAACAAAATGTGTGTTTTGATACTTCGTAATAAATAGATTACAACTGAACAAACTACAAAACTATTCTTTCAACATGTATGGGTTCATTTTGGATTACCCACTTCCATTATATCTGATTGAGACACCTGATTTCTGGGAAAGTTTTGGTTGAGTCTGTGGGAGCTGACGGACATCAAACTAAAGAAACCTACAACTTTTCATCCGCAAACTGATGGCTAGATAGAAGTATTCAATAGGACAGTGGTCCAGTTACTCAAGGGATATTGCAGCAAGCATCCTAAGCTTTGGGATGAACATTTGTGTTATGTGCAGCATGCTTACAACTGAGCAAAACATTCTTCTACATAGAGATCTCCTTTTGGGACCTATTTTGGTTTCACACCAAGGTCTCCCTTGGATTTTGTCTTTGGTAAAGAAACAATAGTTGAGGGACACAGTGATGTGGACAGGGCAACTAGGTTCATTGAACAAATCCAAGAGATCCACCAAGTAGTACAGGAGCAGCTGGAAAAGAGCCAGGCCAAATACAAGGCAAGGCATGACAAGCATTGGATGGAGCATAGTTTCCAAGTTAGTGATCAAGTCTAGCTGTATATCAGCAAGGATAGGATGCAAGGTGAAGGTAAAAAGCTAAAGCGTATCAGGTATGGACGTTTAAAGATACTTGAGAAAAAATTTTAGAATGCCTTTCACCTTGATCTACCAGCTTACATGCACATCTACTCAGTCATAAATGCAGACAACTTGAGACAATTTGAACCTTCATTAATTGAAGATCCTGAAGAACATAGTCAAGTGCCTTCTATTGATGACTTGCTACCTAAATATCTTAATGAATTGTAGGAAGACATAGTTCTGGACAAGAAGGTGAGAACAACGTGTAGGGGAGATGTTGAGTACCTCAAAATTGGACTGAGAGGTTCAAAGCCGAGCAATGCAAAATGAATAGAGATTGGACAAGTGAGGAAGCTGTATCCTCACCTAGTCAATGCTTGAAAACTAACTTTTGGTGGTCCAAAAGCTTTTCAATGGGGAGTTCATGATCCGAATTGGATCCATGAAAATTATTAGAGCTCTAAGACTGCTTCAAATCATGACAAACTTCAAAAATATGTAGACAATGAGCTATCAGAAATAACCTCTGTATAATGGTAATTTGCAGCCAGCACGGAGCAACGAGGACCTTTGGTCAAACCGCACTGCCCTTTGGCCCATGGGGACTGTGCATGGCGCAAAAATGGTAGTTGGGAAGCTCAAACCTAGAAATGGAGGCTGATTCTAATGCATTATTAGCGCAAAGCGAGTTAAGGATTTCAAGTGCTTTGACAACTCGATACAGTTGGATATTCTGCTAGTGAGTGTGCTTGATCTATGTGTCGATGATCCGATCAGTTGCAACTTGTTCCATGCAATCTCGATTTAACTCTGTGGGTGTGAGCTATTCTACAATGTCAGATGTGTCTAGTAATGGTGGAAAGTATAGCCAAAGGTGGTCCACATTGAACATTGGGTGCAGTCCAAGGAATAAGGGAATCCTGGGCTCAAATGCATTATCTCCCATAGCCTTGGTAATGGTGTAAGGACCATATTGGAGTGGTATGAGTTTCTGATATGCTCTGGTAAGGCGTTACTTTTGCAAATGCAACTAGGCTTTGTCACCCAGTTGAAACTTGTGCGGCACCCAATGTTGATCATGTCGCTGCTTGTACTTAGCATTTGATTTCTCCAGAATGTCATAGAGGTACTAGTGAATATGTTGGATGTGCTCAATGAAGTTGTTTGACTTATCTATTTCGAACTGTACATGAGCCAAATCTGTGTGAGTAGCTGCAAATATCATGGCGACATTAAGGGACATAGTGGCTGTAATCCCAAGCCCACCTGAAAAGGGTTGTGGCCAGTCGAGCTGTGGAGAGCCTAATTGTAACTGTGATGAACATAGGTGAGGCTCTCATCCAATGTGTGTGGATGCTTTGAGTTGTACATGCGCAGAATGTGTATCATAACCCTGTTGACAACCTCTGTCTGACCATCATTTTGAGGATGGAAGGCTGTGGACTTAGTGAGTTTGGTGTCCAACATCGACCAGAGACTAGACCAAATTGTACAAAGGAACTTATTGTCCTGATCTGAGATGATAGACTGTGGGATCCCAAAGTGTATCCACACTCGTTCAAAGAAGATTTTAGCAGTGGATTCGGCTCTGATATTCTTCTTGCAGGTTGCCATAATGGCCATCTTCGAGAACCTGTCGATGACCACAAAAACACAGTCATTTCCATGCTTAGTGGAAGGAAGGCGTGACATGTAATCCATTGAGATGGATTCCTAAGGTCGACTACGAGTAGGCAGCAGGGTATAGAGGCCTTGCTTCTTGATGGTCGGCTTGGTAATGGCGCAGGCAATGCATGATCTGATGTACTTCCTGACATCCTGTCAAAGATTCGGCCAATTGAAAAAATTTTGCAATACAACCACCATTTTCTTGACCCTGAAATGCCCAACAGCCCGACTGTAGTGTGCTTGCCAAATCATCTTGGCACGCTCGCTTGAAGGAACACAAAGGTGACCCAGGTGGCATAACAGGGCATCCTGGAGGTGAAAATCTGGAACATGTTGATCCTCCAAGAGTGTCTGGTATGTGTGGCCAAATTCTGGGTAATTTTTGTAGAGAAGTGGCCAATCAAAAGTCTCATACCCACAAGAGTTGAGCATGGTGGCTAACACCATGATCGGTGGTTGACGGAGGCAATCTACAGCATTATTGGTACTGCCCTTCTTATACTTGATATTAAAAAGGAACTATTGCAATTATGTGGACCACTTCTGATGGCGATCATTCTATAATTTCCCTTGGGTCTGTATAAACTGCAAGGGTTGGTGGACTATGTGGATGACCGTTTCCTTCCCCAGAATGTAATTCCTCCATTGTCGGCATGCCTGCACAATGGAATACATCTCTTTTTCATAAGTGGGATACTTCCGGACTATGTCTGAAAGTTTCTCACTATGATATGCCACTGAATGCTTGTGTTGAGTACGGACTACCCCAATAGCATAGTCAGAGGCATCTGTCTCGACCTCAAATGGTTGTTGCAATCCGGTAATGCGAGCACTGGTGCTGAGCAAAGGCGATATTTCAACTCTATGAATGCCTTTTGTTGAGATTCAGACCGAAAGGATTTTTCTTTTGCTCCTCCCTTGGTGAATTGACGCAAGGGCTAAGTGATATGAGAAAATCCCAACACGAACCTACAGTAGAAGTTGGCAAGACCTAGAAAGTTGCGGAGCCTTGTCAGAGTGGTTGGAGATGGCCAATCTCGAATGAATTGGATCATGGCTAGATCAACATGCACCCCTTGTTCATTAATAATGTATCTTAGATACTGATCCTGGGTCATGCCAAAAGTGCATTTCTCCAAATTGGCACATAACTTGTGTTGCCACAGTGTTTGGAGAACCTGTCGTATGTGGTGGAGGTGCTCTTCCCAACTCTTGCTCAAGATCAAGATGTCATCCAAGTATACCACTACAAATGAGTTGGTGAATGGCCACAAGATGTCATCCATTAGCCTCATGAAGGTTGCAGGAGAATTCGTCAATCCGAAAGGCATAAATAACCATTTGAAAAGGCCCTCCTTGGCTTTTAAGGAAGTCTTCCATAGATCGGAGGGTTCGATTGGTACCTGCTGATATCCTGACTTCAAATTGATCTTGCTAAAATATTTTTTCCCCCTTCAGTTGGTCCAGGTAGTCATCAATCCATGGGATCGGGTACCTATTACCAGCAGTGATCTTATTTAGCACTTGATTGTCAATACAGAGTCTCCAAGTCCCATCCTTCTTCTGTACCAACATGATTAGGCTCCAACGGGGTATTGAACTCAGACGGATGTGAATTTTCTACAGTAGCTCCTTAATCTACCTCTTGATTTCATCGTTGTCCAGAATGGAGCACTGATAGATTGGACCATTGGGTAGCAGTGTACCTAGGGTCAGATTGATGGAGTGCTTGACTTGATAGTGCAAAGGAACCCCTATGGGGGAGGTGAAGATGTCCTCGTACTCCTCCACGACCTTGTCCATCTGTAGTTGTCGTGTGGAGGGGCCCTATTTGGAGGTCATGGCCACATCTTCTTCTTTCCTTGAGGGCGTATCATCAGGAAAAAGAATTTCCTGGTTTTGGAAATGAGCTTACTGCATTGTTTTACAGTAACCAAAGAGATGGTGGTAGGCGGTGCTACCTTCAATATCCTATACAACTTATTTCCCAAAGTAACAATAACAGCACTGGGTGTTGATTCATACACAACGTGACACTTCCACAAGTATGGTTTTCCTAATAATACATTAAAAACTTCAAGGGGAGAAATGTCACACAATACCTCATCCGTGAAGGGCTTGATATTGTATGGAAGGTGACACTACTGGCTCACACAAAGATCTTGTCCTTGGTGAAGCCATGCGATGGTGTATAGTTGTGGATGTGTTGTGGTCAGTAAGCCCAGATGCTTCACGACCTTTGCTGAAATGAGGTTATTTTGGCTTTCGTTGTCAACAATGAACTGTAGCAGGGGGTCCTTTAGCCACATCTAGCAGTGGAAGAGATGCTCCTCCTCCTCTAGATCTTTAGATTCCTCCTTCTGGATCTTCATGGTGGCAATGGTGGCATTGGTGTCCGCATCGATAATCTACTTCCCTTTGTCATTCCCCTTGTCAAGTTCTGACTCAGAGTTGGAACATGTATCCGATTCCAAAACCTTTAGTTCAGCCACTAGCAACTGCTTGACCCGACACTCACTTGTGTTGTGAGTGGAGCTCTTATGGAACTCACACCACTTTCCCATGTCCTTTTTCAGCTTCGCGACGTTGTTCTTTGCTTGCAGCTTTGGCGGGTTGTCTTGTGCCGCCTCACCTTCACTTTATCCTTTGTTCTATTGTTTGGGGGCACATTTCTCTTGCTTTGGATTAACAGATCCAAAGTCTTGCTTCTTTTGTTTAAACTTTTGCTTGACCTTGACGGCATATTGGTATGCCGTGCCGAGCAAGGAGATGTTCAGGAATTCTATTTCTTCCTAGATGTACTTGTGTAGGAAGTCGTGGTATTTGAGCACCAAATGCTACTCCGAATAGTTGATACCCAACTTTATGTGAGGGGTATGGAAAATATTGGTAAACTCTGGTATATCTTGGTCCCTTTCCTGCCGCAGTGTGGTCCTCTTTATGTATTGATCCCCATAGCTTCCGAGAGGGTGGTACTGCTCCTTGATGGCATTCCGGAATGAATTCCAGGTGGATGCGCCTAAAAATACTAAGCCTGTACTTTCATCCTTCTGCTCATAGTAGTTTTCCCACCAGTACTTGACGTGGGAGGGTGCTTTGAGAAGAGCAAAAATAATCTTTTCTCGACTGGAAAAATCATGAACAGAAAAATAACCCTTTAGTAGATTTAACCATTTATCAATAGCATCTGCATCTATCTAACCCTCGAATATGGGGATTTCAAAATTAAATTGTACCTTAAATAGTATGGTGTTTCTAGAGTAGCTGTTGGAAGCTGATGCGTTGCTCCTAGGTACCTACTGAAGGATCTGTGGAAAATTTTCCATCATCGCATTTCTTTGTCATTTGAGGGCTTCTTCGAGCAAGAGTTTGATAGGATCTCCTGCCCCCTCGTCTTTCTTTTCATCCATCATGGGAGGCCATTAGGATTTGTGAGGCTGGTCTTGCAAAGGTTCGACCAGTTCAAGCCCTAACTCCTTATATCCTGACCTCGTTGGGGACATGCAAAGAAAAACAAAGAAAAAAGCAGACTGCTATGATACCACTGATCTGGATATAAACAGGAACACAACAAATTACTTATTTGAATTGGATCCGTGAAAATTATTAGAGTTCTAAGACTGTTTCAAATCATGACAGACTTGAAAACCTTGTACACAACGAGCTATCAGAAATAACCTCTGTATAATGGTAATTTGCAGCCAGCATGGAGCAACGAGGACCTTCGGTCAAAGTGTGCTAACCATTAGCTCATGGGGACTGTGCATGGTGAAAAAATGGCAGTTGGGAAGCTCAAACGTAGAAACAGAGCACCGCTGGGAAAAACCCCTCGAGAAGGAAAAGACCCGAGTGCTTGGTCACAAGGGAAGCCAGGAAACCATGGGGAAAAGCGCTAAACCAGATAGGCAGGTCCCACACACAAAAATTAGCGGAATATCGGAGGAATTTTCAGTGGTAAGAAGGTTTGGAAGAGGACCAAGCGATGCCATACATTGAATGATGTGTGTCTGGTGGATGAGAGAGAAAACTACTCTCATCACTGGCTAACGCTCAAGCAAGTCACCCATGTGATAAAAGCGATGATCATAGGATCTGGAGGCCCCAGATCAAATGGTAGAGATTGCACCCAATGGGAGACTGGATTTGATGGAGGAATAGGCTGAGACATATGACGTTTGGAGTTTGACATGACCGCTGAGTTGGTAGATGAATCATTTCCCAAAGTAACCGAAGTAATGAACTGTTTGAGGAAGAGCTAGCACCCAGTTCGTAAGAAGACAAGTGGCCACCTCTCTGTGAAATGTTACACAGTGGTGGTGAAACAAAAGCAGGGAATTCTAGCAGATAGAGGTAGGTGATTCGAAGAGACAGAAGAGGAAGCGAACAGTCAAGGGATGGATTGGCTTTAAGCCACGGAAAAACAAAGAGTAGAAAGGAGATAATGAGACAGAATAGAGAGTGAAGCGAGAAGCAGAGAACAAAGAAGTCAAGCTGACCTACAGAGCTAAGGCAACATCGAGCAAACAGAACCAAGAGGGCTTGGTAGGTTCAAGAAATACCTATGAGGATATCTATCGGGAAATGAGTACCAAATTAGACTCATCCCATTAAGACCAGTTGAGGTCGAGACTTGGTAAGGAGGAGCCTGTGTACTCTAGTGGCTTGGGGAATCTAGGTACCACCCTACTAAGTATCATCTGTTACAATAGACTTAAATTGAGCTCCTCATTGTAAAATCTCTACTTAAAGACACAATAAAGAAGGCCACCATTGGAAGCTGGACCAGGAGATGTAGCCCAGGAGTATTAGGTGAACTCCTTATTAAATTGTTGTGTTTTTGAATTTTGCTTGCTGTGTTTCTCTTAATGTTTTCCGATTGCCTGTGTATTTCACAATCTTATCGATCTGTTGCTTAAAATAACATAGGCACAAACCAGCACATGGGTCTGTAATACCTTCATTAATTCCCAGAGGTCACCTAGGGGTGATTTCAGATCAAGTGTTATTAAAGCTTTAGGCTGTTACAGTTAAACAAGCTTGTGTTGGATTTAGCTGTTGAATGCTAACTAGATCAAAGCTCAAATTAGGAAAAGGAGAGTTGGTCAAAACTAATCCTGAAATTGGGAGAGTCTATCCTGAGAAGACAATGTCAAAGGAAGTTTCTGTGAGGCCAGATCCTCAATTTATAGATAGTTTCCTGGCCATAAGGTCCATGGTAGAGGAAATGTATAAGGATTTTAGAAAACACAAATATGAAGATTCATCAGGCTCCAAACAAGATAAAAGGATAAGAAGAGTTTCTCCTCCATGACCACTCAAAGGGCAAAGGGAAAGAAGAAAGCTTTCTCACACCTCCTAATAGCCCTCAACATAAAAAGAAGACATCTTTGATTAAACTAAATGTTAAATTTGATTTACCAATATATTATGGAGAATTGAATGCTAAAAAGCTGGACAATTGGATTAGACAAATTGATGTTTATTGCAGAGTGCAGAGTATCGACTCAAACAAGAGCAAGATTTAGCTGGCCAGCCCATGCCTTGGAGGCACTGCCAATTTATTTGAGGGTTGTAATGCTAAACAACAAGTTGATTTAGAAAAATTTGTTTTAGAGTATGATATCTTATTTCAAGAACCTAAAGGTTTGCCACCGAAAAATGAAATAGTGCATGAAATTAATTTGCAGCAAGATGCTCCATTGCCTAACATTGGAATGTACAGGTTGTTCACTTTAGAGAATGCAGAAATCAAGAAACAGGTGCAGGAGTTGCTTGAGAAGGGTTTCATTAGAGCTAGCACATCACCATGTGGGTCACCAATCGTTTTGGTGAGAAAGAGAGATGGCTCGTGGAGAATGTGCATTGATTACCGAGCACTGAATAATGTAACGATAAAAAATCGTTATCCCCTTCCTTGCATAGATGATCTATTAGATCAATTAAAAGAAGCTATTTATTTTTCTAAGTTAGACTTGCATAGTTGATATCATCAGGTGAGAGTTGCAGAACAATATGCATGGAAGACTGCTTTCAAAACAAAGCAGGGATTTTATGAGTGGTTGGTTATGCCTTTTGACTTAACTAATGCTCCTGCTACTTTCATGAGAATAATGAATGATGTACTCAGACATTTTATTCATGATTTTGTTATTGTGTATCTGGATGACATTTCGATATTTAGCAAAACATGGGAAGAACATTTAAAGCATGTTAAGCACACACTCGATGTTTTGAAAAGAGAAAAAAATTATGTTAAACTCTCAAAACGTGAATTTGGCAAAACATCTTTGAATTATTTGGGACATATAGTAGGGGGTGATGAATTGAAGATAGATCCCTATAAGGTGGCAGTCATTGTAAATTGGTCTAGACCCAAATATACTACAGAAGTTAGGAGCTTCTTAGGAGCAGCACAATATTGGAGAAAGTTCATTTCTAACTTTTCCTTAATTGCAACTCCCTTACATTCTTTAACAAGATTGAACAAGGTGTTTTAGTGGGGAGGCAAACAATAGAAAGCCTTCGACACCTTGAAAGAAAATATTGGTACAGAACCAATACTAGCACTGCCCGATCTTCAAAGACTGTTTGAGATCCAAACAAATGCCAGTGACTATGCCATGGGAGTAGTGTTGACACAACATGGTAAATCCATATGTTATCATTTTGAGACATTTAATTTTGTATTAGTTAACTATCCCACATATGATAAAGAATTGTATGCACTAGTACAAAGTGTGAAAAAGTGGAAACATTACTTAATGGGAAAAGAGATAGTAATACATACTGATCATAAACCACTTCAATATCTACTCTCCCAAACTAAGTTGCAGAAATCAAGACACTATAGATGGATGGGTTTTCTACAATAGTTCCATTTAGTCATCAGATATAAAGAGGGCATACACAATAAAGTTGCAAACATGTTATCTAGACCTATTATAAATGCATCTACTATACTTAAAGCATAATTCTGTGTTACATGAGAGCTACATTGAACAATATGCTCAAGATATAGAATTTAAAGATGTATATGCAACTTTAAGTCAAGGCAAATGAATAGAAGAATTGGATTATCATGTAAAGGACCGACTCTTATATCATTGTGGGAAGCTATGAATTCCAAAAAATGAAACAGTAAAGATAATTCAAGAAGCACACACGTCTCTAATATCAGGTCACTTTGGGGTAAGTAAAATAGTTCGACAGCTGCAAAGATTTTCTTATTGGCCAAAAATGATTGAGACAATTTCTAGATATGTAAGAGGGTGTACTATGTGTGCTAAAAGCAAGCCCAACAATAGAAAACTAGGCTTGTACACTCCATTACCAGTTCCTTCTCATCCTTGGGAAAGTGTTTC
>APFE030391931.1:58232-68876 GCA_000404065.3 Pinus taeda | reverse complement strand
ATGGACCGAAAAACCATCGCGTCCAAAACCATGGACCGAAAAACCATAGGTAGGTTCGCCCAACCTAATATAGGGTCGAAAAAAAAATTTCTCGGGGCGCTGCCCCGAACCTCGTAGAGGGGGGCTACCCGCCCCCCTCAAACCCCCCTGCTATGCAATCGGTGCAACTAAGGGGGGGCTCCGCCCCCCCTCTAACCCCCAGTTCACTACGTTGGTTAGTCATGGAAAGAATATAACACAACCCAACAACATGCATAATTTATTGCCGATTGTAATAAATGAGAGAGAAATCAAGCAGATGAATGAAACTCAGAGATAGGTAGAGGATTAATTTGCATAAGATATTTTAAGAGAGAGAGAGTATACAGATGAACATGATTCTATCACCGTAGTTGTTGATTTGGTTATGCATGAGAGGGGAAGAATAAAATCATAACTGTTAGAGCCAATAATGCACAGCTAAATAAATGACAAACAACAACATATAAAATCATACACAAAAGACACAAAAGTTTAACGTGGTTCACCCAACCATTCTGGGCTACGTCCACCAAACATAGGCACCAGCAATCTTTATTGTCAAACAGGAGATTACAAGATAATAATTTTCCTCACAAACTCTCACACTCAATATCTGTACGGGCATATATTTTATAGCCAAGAGAACCTAACTGACTCATAAGTCCTCTCACAACAAATATAGGATACATTAACTCTTTCCCAACTAACTGGAGCTAATATAACAACAAATCCTATTGTTGTCACGCATTTGAGATTTTTGCCTAATTTATGAAAACAAAAAATCTCAACAATCTCCACGTTGACAACAATTAGCCTGATACCCTGTTTGTTTATTATTTTTATCTTTTCTGCAAGCCAAGAGAAGCCAAACGCCAACGTAGCTTCTCTAACAAAACTGGTTTCGTGAACATGTCTGCACAATTCTCCTTTGTATGCACTTTGTTAAGAGAGACTCCCCTTTCAGTGATAACCTGTCTTACAAAATGGTACTTGATTGGTATATGCTTTGATTTACTATGATAGGCCAGATTCTTAGCCAAATGTATTGCACTTTGACTGTCACAAAATAATTTGATGTTGTCCTACAACCTACCAAATTCACCAAACAAACCTTTCAACCAAATTGCTTCTTTGCAAGCATGAGAAGCAGCAATGTATTCTACCTCAGTAGTGGATAAAGCAATAATGTTTTGTAGCTTTGACATCCAGCTAATAGCTCCACCTGCAAGAGTAAAGACATACCCTGAAGTTGACTTTCTCTTATCCAAATCACCTGCAAAATCATAATCAACATACCCGCAAACAAATTCACTACTCTTATTGTAAGTGATACAATGACTACTTGTGCCTCTCAAATTTATGAAGCACCCATTTCACTGTTCACCAGTGTTCTTTACCTGGATTTGCCATATACCTGCTGACAACCCAAACTGCATGTGAAATATCTGGTCAAGTACAAACCATCGCATACATTAAACAATGTACTACATTTGCATATGGAATTCGAGACATATAATCCTTTTCTTCATCTGTATTAGGACATAAACTTGAAGAAAGCTTGAAATGGGAAGCGAAAGGGACTAACACAGGCTTCACATTGTTCATACCAAATCTCAAAAGCATTTTTTCAATATACTTCTGTTGTGATAGCCATAGCTTACCATTGCTCCTGTCTTTGAAAATCTCCATGCCCAAAATCTGTCTTGCTGCTCCTAGATATTTCATATCAAATGTCCTTGCCATCTAAGCCTTCAACCTGTTGATTTCTTCTATGCTTTTGCTTGCTAAAAGCATATCATCAACATACAATACTAAGATAATGAATATGCAATTTTTTAATTTCTTAAAATAAACACAATGATCATATTCACTTCTAACAAATTTGTGACTCAACATGAAAGAATCAAACTTATTATACCACTGCCGAGGGGACCACTTCAGGCCATATAATGACTTCTTCAGCCTACAGACAAATTTCTCATTGCGATGATGAACAAACCCTTCCGGTTGTTCCATATAAATTTCCTCATCTAAGTCTCCATGTACAAATGCAGTCTTAACATCTAATTGCTACAACTTTAAATCAAGAAAAGCCACTAATGTTAACACAATTCGAATTGAAACTATTTTAACAACTAGTGAAAAAATCTCATGAAAGAAGTCAATGCCGGATTTCTGAGAGAACCCTTTTGCAACCAGCCTCGCTTTGTACCTATCTTTCGTATCATTCACACCCCGTTTCAGCTTGAAAACCCATTTACACCCCACAGTTTCCATGTCTTTCAGCAGCTCAACCAGATCCCATGTGTTATTCTTACCTAAGGCCATCATTTCATCCTTCATTAATGCTTTCCACTTGTCACTTTTTGAACGTTCTATTGCTTCCTGATAGCATAGAGGTTCATCATCATTAGCAGTAAATGAAACTGAAGTAACATAATAATCATACCTTCTTGGAGTCCATTTGATTCTGGTCGACCTCCTTAAGGATGTTTCTCGCGCTTCCTCGATTGGCTGAGTACCATTTGTAGGAACTTCTTGATGATCAGTATCTGAGACCTGTTCATGATCTATACCTGAACCCTGTTCATGTTCTCATTCTGAAACCTGTAAATGACTAGTATCTGAACTATGGTCATCATGACTATCATTAGAAATGCTATCAAACTGAATGTGCTGAAAGTCAGATACATCATCCTGTTTCAATCTACTATCTACATCTAATTGTACAAGAGAGGATTCATTAAACTTTACATCTCTGTTGATGATGATTTTGCGGGTAGTAGGATCCCACAATCTATATCCCTTTGTTCCAACACCATACCCAACAAAGATATACCTTTTAGAATTTGGATCTAATTTAGTTCGCTGATGTTTAGGCACTAGAGCATATGCATCACAACCAAACACTCTGAGTTTAGAATAGTCACAAGGGTGACCTTTCCATACCTCTTGAGGAATCTTGCAGCCTATCGCCGTTGATGGACATCGGCAACAAGTTGTTGCCACCGCTTCCATCCACAACTCCTTTTGCAACCTGGCGTTACTCAACATACTCCTTGCTCTCTCTAGAAGAGTCTTATTCATGCGTTCAACAACTCCATTTTGTCGAGGAGTATAAACCGTGGTCTTATGTCTCTCGATCCCTGTGTCCTTTCAATAGTTGTCAAACTCCTTGGAAGTAAACTCACCACCATTGTTAGTTCTTAAACACTTTATTGTTCTACCAGTGTTGTTTTCTACCAATGCTCTAAACTACTTGAAAACTGGAAAAACATCATACTTTCTTTTCAACATGTAGACCCACACTTTCCTAGAAAAGTCATCAATAAACGATACAAAATAGGATGAGCCACCATATGAGGTTGTAGGGGCTGGACCCTAGACATTTGAATGGATATAGTTGACTATTCCTTTATTAGTATGTTTGCCTATTTTAAACTTTTGTTTACTTTGTTTTCCAAACAGACAATGCTTATAGAAATCTAACTTTCTAGACTTTAAATTTGGAAGTAACTTGCGATCAGCCAAAATTTTTAACCCTCTTTCACTCATATGCCCCAATGTCTAATGCCATAAGTGAATGGAACTACTATCATGTTCAGACACCGTAGACACATAATCTGACACTGTACCTCCTAACTGAAATAGATTTCCTACCTTCTTAGCCTTCATAACTAGTAAAATACCTTTGTAAATTTTCATTACTCCACCTTGAATTACAGTTTTATATCCATTTGAATCAAGTGCTCCTAATGAAATCAAATATTTCCTTAAATCTAGTACATGCCTCACATCAGTTAACATTTTAGTTGTCCCATCAAACATTTGCAGTTGTATACTCCCAATCCCCACAATATTACATGTTACATCATTACGCATGTACACAACTCCATCATTAATTGTTTTATATGTCTTAAACCATTCTTTATGAATACACATGTGGTTTGATGCACCAGAATCTAACAACCAATGTTGATCATGATTTGACACATTAACTGAAAATGCTTCATCACTCATACCTAAACCAGATGCCGGACCTGTATCTGTCGTATTTGCCTCCTTCTTCTCTGTCGAAGAATCTGCTTTAGAAGTTTGTTGCTGTCGCTTCCAGTAGTCCTTCTTCAAATGCCCCAATTTGCCACAAAACCAACACTTTACCTTACTCTTCTTCCCTTTCGACTTTGAACGTGAGTTACTTAGCCTACTGGAGCGTCTTTCTTTAGAACGACCTCTAACCATCATAGCTTCTGATGTAGAGGTTTCTGAATGCAACCTTCTCCTTGTTTCTTCCGATGATAAAGATGCAACTACATCATCAAACTCAATAGTTTCTAATGAACTAAGACTTATAGAAGTAACAAAATGATCCCATGACTCGGGCAACGAGCACAATAAAGTAATAGCTTTATGCTCGGATTGAATTTTTACTTATATACTTTGTAATTTCACTAGAAGAGTATTAAAAGCATTCAAATGATCAGCAATCGATGTACCTTCCTTCATTCGCAAACTGTACAACTATCGCTTCAGGAGAATCCTATTGGTTAAGGATTTGGTCATGTACAGTTTCTCTAGTTTCATCCACAAACCAGCAGCTGTTGTCTCCGACACTATATTAAACAAGACATCATCCGCCAGACACAGTTGAATAACACTTATTGCTCTTTCATCCATCTCGGCCCACTCATTATCTGTGATGTTGTAAGGCTGTTTGGATTTTCCCAACAACGCCTTTGCCACACCATGTTGGACAAGAAGATCGTACATCTTCACCTTCTAGATCTCAAAATTATTTTTGCCATTAAACTTCTCGATTTCAAACTAGGCACTCTGAGTTTTCGCCATCTTGTATCAACCAAAAAAACAACAATCTCCAAATCCAACTTTTAATAAATGAAGTTTTTGTTAAAAAATGCCTTTGCCTTATAATCATATAACACCCAATCATGCTCACATAAATACCCTTTCCCAAGCCTTCATAACAGAGATATGCAATCGTATATATCGCTTTTCAGGTCAATGTAATTGAAAATTAAACCAAACAAAAATCGCCTCACTATTTAGATGACATCTCGAACAAAATAAACCATTTCGTTGATTCTTATGGTTATATTTAAAGCGATTCGTGAAACGTTTTAAGTTTTTAACAACTCATACAAATCGTTTTTGTTTGTTTTGTAAAAAATAAACAAAAACATTTCATAACACCCGTCTCACCTTTTGGCTTCATTCTTACTAATTATGTGAACATATATTGTAATCTTTGTAATTATGCGTTTGGTTCCCATTTGAAATCGTACCCCGAAATTTCAAGTCATCTTCCCATATCAATAAAACAAAAAATGCAAGGGAGCCACATTGCCTTGTACCTCCCCGAAAGAATAGAGAACGACATCAAGAATATATGGAACACCCATCTGAAGAAACGCTCACGCAGAGTGGATGCGAGATAAACCCAGTGTCAGCACATTCATTTTTTGACTCCTGGGACCACAATTCCCATGGTTGTTAATAATTGTTTGTCAAAGTCACTAGCAATGGAGAATTCACGCCATCTTCCTGATTCTCCAAATTCAGCGTCTGGCTTTTCTCCCTTGAAAAATTCACAACCTGAATTCGCAGTGGACGAGATAGGGCTACACGGAGCCCAGTATGATCAACATTCGTGGGAAACATCCAACACTCATCGTGATGAAACAGATGAGAATGGACGAGCAGAAGAATATATGAACTCTTTGAAGTTCGGACAGGCCACGACACTGTGTATGTGCGCTGATCCAGAGTCACTGCCTGTCACACGCAGCAGACTTGGGCACAGGCAACAGTTCAAACCTCCAGCAGACTTGGTGTCTCTGTCACATGTACGAACTCCATAACATTCCTCTGATACCACTTGTTAGAGCCAACAGTGCGAAGCTAAATAAATGACAAACAACAGCATATCAAATCATACACAAAAGACACAGAAGTTTAACGTGGTTCACCCAACCATTCTGGGCTACGTCCACCAAACATAGGCATCGGCAATCTTTATTATCAAACAGGAGATTACAAGATAATCATTTTCATCACAAACTCTCACACTCAATATCTCTACAAGCATATATTTTATAGCCAAGAGAAACTACCTGACTCATAAATCCTCTCACAACAAATATAGGATACATTAACTCTTTCCCAACTAACTGGAGCTAACATAGTAGCAAATCCTATTGTTTTCACACATTTGAGATTTTTGCCTAATTTATGAAAACATAAAATCTCAACAATAACGGAGGCTGGGAATGGAGCTCTTGTGAAACTGTAACAAATACAACGAATGCATAAAATAAAAACAAATGAGAACCTCACAGTATAATGAAAACCCCTTTTAATGGAAAATGACATAGAGATTTCAAGCGTCTTCAAGAGATATACTTCACCTCATGTAGGATTTCCCTCCAAATTGGTCATGGTGGCAGAAAAAATGTTGCAAGAGAACTATAATTTAGTGTCGAGCATAGTGAACCTGAAATCAATTTAAGACAATAATTAAAGTTAGAGTTGGGTAGAGAATTGCCTTGCCTTTGCTATTGTCATACAAAGACGAGAGGCATGAATAGGTTCCTAGTAGTGTCCTTTTGATTCCGTTTGTAGAATAGAGACGGAAAACCAAACCCTCTCATAGGTCGGAAACCCAGCTCAGCTTCGTGATCAAATGAGTTGACAATGGATGAGTCAACAATCCTACAAGAAAACCATAATTTAGTGTCGAGCATAGTTAAACTTCTATAAATGTAAGAGACGAATGATAATTAGAGTTTGTAAGAGTGTTTCTTTGTCTTTTCTATTCTTACACATAGACCAAATCCGTGAAAAGGATTCAAGTAGTGACATTGTTAATCTAGTTGTGGAGTGAAGGGGAAGAACAAAACCCTATTGTAGGTTGTAAACCCAACTCAGCTACATGAGGAAAATAGTTAACAATAAATGAATCTGAATAGGTTACCCTAATGGTATGAAACTTGAAAGTGAGGCGAGGATTTAGGATATCACGAGATGTAAGGGCATGATGAATTGAGTAGACTAAAAAATTAATGCAAATTCAAGAATAACGAGAAGTAAGAAAGAAATTAATGGTAACTTGATTGAAGTTTCAATGTAACATCTGAAATCTATCCTTTAACATTTGACATATGTCATAAAAAACGTTATTTTTGAGGAAATATCTTTTTTCCCAGTAATTCGTTGACGATGTTGGACCCGCTTACATTCAAGGGATCTCCCATGTGTGAAGTACCAACTACACCTCACATAATCTGGTGTAGGAGCCCCATCTGGTACGATGGCCTGGTTTCTATTATCTTAGATATTTTCGTTAGCTCTTGTTATTGAAAAACTAAGAGTGTTATGCTTGTAACTTCAAGAAAGCTATGTCAGTATGTCTAGTGAGTGTGTAATGTAACTTTGTTTCTGGGTTCTCTTACTGTAAGGGAGAGGGTAAAAGTGATCCTCTAGATGAGATGTAGTAGTACCACCTAAGGAGAGATACATGCAAAAAAAGCAAGGGTATGTCCAACATCCAGTAGAATAGTCGACAACAAATGTGACAATGATTAAAAACAAAGTGCAAGGGAAAACATGTACATTGTCCAATAGAGCAGGAAAAATGGGGTAACAATAGTTATAACCAAGGAAAAAAAGGATGGTCTATCCAATGTCTAGCAGAGTAGTCCACATGGGCAAGACAATAGCGATAAACAATACAACAAATATTCAATAATGTAAGTACTAAGATAACCGAAGTAGTTCAACTATGTTAGTACAAGTTCAGCAAACATGCATTACAAACATTTAAAGAATAGTCTTACAAATGGATACAAAACATGCGTGAAAATGTGCTACCCTCAGAGAAGTTTTTGAATTAAGGAAAAGTTCCAAGACACATTTGTGCAGCATACATTATGAGCCCCAACAGTGGGACATTATAGCCACTCCTCATTCCTCAAAGAACATACCACAGACTCTCAAGGCTTTATGGGTGGAGTGAAGGTGAAATGTCCTTTACCCATTCAAGGAGGGGGTATATACAACCAAGTTTGTTGCTTGACCGATGTGACTCTCGAACTTCCATAATGACCATTCAACATCCTAATACTTTTCAACTTCCGTGACTCTTCAATTTTAGATGTCTGTATCTTATACTTTCACATTATGTTACATTTGATTACAACAAGTATGACCCATAGTAGTGATGTGGCCAAGACAAATCATGACAAAAATTGACATGAAAATATTCACACGTATTGGTTGACTATGGTGTCCATGTCGAGCTACTGTGTTGTTGAGTGATGGATGTGCTTTCGTTGTGTTATGTCTTCACCTCGGCATGTGAAAGTGTTGTGGGGTCTTCAATGGTCTTACTATTTTCTTGATGGTTCAGAAACATGTATCCCTTTCGCTTACTGCTCCATGTGATTGTTACCTTCATTCAACCATGAGCAAGACTTCTATCATGTGCTCTTTCATCACCGCATTCTTCATCATGCCATGTTCCATCAATGTACATATTCCTGCAACTCACTCATGATAGGATGACATCAAATCCAAAAATATCCTAGTCTAGCATGTTGTCTTGTTTTCGGGGTTGGGTGTAGGTGACAATGAGCGAGAAAAAGACACTGAAACTACGTAGAGCATAACTCAGGCCAGGATGAGAGGCTCTAGAGTACTACAGGGAAAAACTATGCAAAGGTCACTGGGAGGAAAAACTTTGTAATCAAGGATAGCAGTGAAAATTACAAGGTGGAACCCAACTAGACATAGGTATGTTATTCCTCGGAGGAAGACAAGGGAGGGTGTCTGCGGGAACTGGTGGACAACTTTGGACAATCTTTATGATGATGATAGGGCAGCTCACTTGGGGTCTGACTGACAATTTTTGGAATTTTCCAGAGCAAGGCATGTTGCACTGCATGGAGTTGTTGGTCATAACGTCACATTTTTGAGAGACAGCACAAGATAGGTACTGTTACCTAGTTTCTAGAAAGAGTTTAGAGTGGGGCAGCAACAGCTGTACCAGTCAAATCTACGCCATTTTCAGGGACACTACAAAGCAAGTGAGAAACAGGCCGGACTCAGCATGACTGTGCAATTTCTATAGGAAGTGTATGGTAGGAAACTGCTCATGTTTGTGGAATTCTAGAGAGAAGAATAGCCTCAGGTCATCATGCAGTGTAGATTTCTAGAAGACCTGATGGAGGCTTGATAACTGATGTTTTTGGAAACATAGAGTGGATCAGACCTAGAGAAAAATTTCGTGCTATTCTGGGACAGTGACAACCTAGTCACTTCTAGGATTGTGCATTTTAGCTGCCCAACCAGACAACCTCAAGCACTGTGCAATTTCGGGTAGTAGAGTGTGGTCGCTGAGATGTGACACTGCGCAGTGCAACTCATTTGGGTTTCAGTTGAAGGTGTTTGTTGGATCGACAAATTTTTAACACAAATGGCTAAGTGCGAGAGAAAGTGATCCTGTGTAGATGTGACATTATGATCAGAAACTTAGCATGACTCAATGAGAGGACACCACAAACCAACAAGACAAACATGTGCTTGGTGAGACTATATTTAAGGTTGAGGGCAACAGGTGTGACACTTGAGATAGACCTTTGAATGACTGTGATGACACTTGCACAACATTTCTTAAAACTTTGTGCATGAGTAAGATCAACGTTCACATAGTGAAGACAACTCCTGCAAACAAATACCAATCTTCAAAATTTGCAAAACAAGACTGCAAGCATGAGAAAACAATCCACATTCCGAAAGAGGAACTTTGGTAAGACAAGAAAAGGGTGTAAAAGACTTTACAAGAGCTCATGGAATGAGCCCAACTTTTTGTGAACATCAGTGGAAAAACAAAGGAAGACTCTAAAATTTTGATGTAGGCCAAAATATTGGAGGGTATTGCAGCCGCTACAACATAATACTATTTTTCATCCAATCCTAGTTGAAATAATGTTATTTACAATTTTTTTCTTTTAAACAATGTAATTTCTTTAGATAATGTTAATATTGCAATGTTGATTTCTTTAAAATTGTGTTAATTTTTTTAGATAATGTTTTTTTTATTACAGTTGAATTGGAAACAGGGGCAACCTCGTGACTCACGTTACACGAGATCTATTATGACCACTACCTCTATAACCAATTGGAGTTGCGCCTGCCCCTCTATAGAGCTCCAGGGTAAGTACGGGGGATTTGAACTCGTGACCTTTAGTACGGAGCCCCCATTTCTAACGAACTTAATTGAATTGTGATTACCAATTCACCTACCCCCATGGGGCTATTTTTTTTTAGATAATGTTATTTAAAAAATATATTATTTACTTTTAAAAGAATGTAATTTTTTTGTGTTCATGGATTATATTTCTGGCATGTTTAATATCATAATTTGCATCCTTTATAAGATAAGTGTTATTTGAATTCAAGCTTCTGGGATCCATATCATAATGTATAGATATTTTTTTCGGAGAAATCACATTGAAGATTTTGGTCGACGCATTTTGAACAAGCGAGTGTGGTTCATTTTCAGGACATGATGAAGAACCAAATCTAAGAAGAAAGTTAAATAGGGAG
>APFE030391931.1:36827-57102 GCA_000404065.3 Pinus taeda | reverse complement strand
TTATTAAACATTCACCCTTTATCTCCTCTGGTCAAATATAATTGTTATCTTCTAGCTGTTAGGCTGTTCTGTCTCCCTATTTAACCTTCTTCCTAGATCTGTCTCTTCATCATCTCCTGAAGATGAACCACACTTGGCATCGACCAAAATATTCATTGTGATTTCCCCGAAAAATTCTATATACATTAAGTAAGTGTTTTTAAAGATTTTACCCCTTGCAAAGTAACATAAAATATTTACCTTTTTTTCACAAAAGTTTTTGATTTTGTCATGGATCCAAGTATTTGGAATTTTATTCCTTTTGAGATTGTAGAGCTTATATTTCATTGGCTTCCTTTAGGAGTGCTGATAAAATTTCGATTTGTTGGTAAAGCATGGATTATTCTAATGGAAAGTTGGAATTTTCTGGTTTCTTGCAGTCAATGTGCTAATAAAGAATTTGGATTTATTTCTTTTGGAGTTGAAATCGATCATAACTTCCTTGTTGAATCTTACCTTAATGAGAAAGGATGCATATCTCCATTGACTTTTGCTTTTTTTCATTCTTCATATAGAATTCAATGTATAGTTTGATCGATGATTGTTTTCAGTGTCCATGGAATTCTTTTGCATGCTAAGAACTATTTCGTAGGAAACCCTTTAACAAAGACCTTTAGAAACCTTTGTGGTCTTAGTGTTGGAGAGCGAGGATTCTTCTCATTTTCGGAGGAATTTATTCCACAAAAATATGATTGGGTTATGCTGAAACATGTATGCAAAATTATGGAACACATTTTTTATATGCACTAGTGTAGACATCGTTTGGAGAAGGAAAAAAAATCCTTTTGGTTGTGTAATGTCCCCAAAGGAGCATATTTTTGATAAAGAAATTTTTTTCTAGCTTTATTTAGACAAATATTATGATGATTGCCCTTTTTATGCTTCGAGTATCTATTTCTTGAAACTTATAAGAAATGAGTGAGCTTTCTCATTTGTCCTTATCACTGACATAAGATGTATGTGATTAGGATTGTATGGGAACCAGCTATTTTGTTTTGAAAACAATGGTTATACATTTGTTTGATCACTTGAAGAGACAAATTTTTTTTGAATTTGGCGAAGCTTCTAATGGACAATGGTTAGAATATTCTAAGGATGATTGGGGTTTCAAATGGAGATTTCGTATTACTATCTCAATGGATATAAATAGTAAGTTCCTAGGATACCTACCTTGTCATGTAGCTAAAAGAAAGGTGCTTATGTTGGGTTATATGGAAGTGAAATTAAAGCTATATGATTTACATACTAGATTATGTACAAAATAATTGTGGATGGTGTCTCCCTCTTATAAGTATATGGTTCCATGTGCCATCAGTTCAAGGTTTCAACGATGTTATTGAAAATGAAAACATTTTCTCACTTTTTTCCAAATACAAGTCCTATTGCTGATATACTACTAATTCCTGTGGATATCATAATTTAGCCTTTTAGTCTTCAAGATTTTTTTCTAGACGTCATTGCAAATGTCATGTTTATTTAATCTTTCCAGACATATTTTGAAGATAATTGTAATGCAAATTTGGACGCTTTATTGAGATTACTTGCATTGATGTAGTATTTTATAGATTGAACAATGTACTTTTGTTTCAAATGTTGTTATCTATATGTGGATTTTATAGAGTCTTTTGTTATTTCTTATATAATATCATGAAATTGATGGTTCTTTATGTATTGCAGTATTTAAAATATTGTTTATTTATTTATATCTTTGTGATTTTAAAGGCTAATTGTTAACACATAAAATTATTTAGTATTGAAATTTAGTTCATGTATCAAGTTAGTGAACTTTAAGATTTGAACTTTTTCAAGATCTAATATGAGATGTATGGTTGAAAATCATAGCTCCAAAAGAATAAAAAATTGTAGTTGAAATGTTAAGTGAAGGAAAAAGAAAGAATACTCTGAAAAGATCTTGATTTCTTGGTTCACATGAAATAGAGAATAAAAAATTGTAGTTGAAATGTTAAGTGAAGGAAAAAAAAAGAATACTCTGAAAAGATCTTGATTTCTTGGTTCACATGAAATAGAGAATCAATATTACTGATAATGATATGAGAAGAATAAGAATGTGATAAATTCCCTTATAAGAGTTATGCATCAGAAAAATAAAACAACTTTAATACATCATCAATGTGATTAAGCCGTTAATCATAAGTACGAGAACATGAGTACGAGAACATGAGTAGTATCATGGGAAGAAAATTATCTTCAAATGTTTGTTTTCGTGGATGTTGAAGATGCTAATATTTTTCCACTATACCAAATTTTTCTAACACTAGTCTTCTTAAAGAACATTGTGTTTACAAAGACATTGTTCATACCACCGACAAGCAATGTTCTTCAGCAAACAATACAAGAAATGGAATATTGGAAGATGGGAACAATGATGCGAATGAAAATTTTTGAGAATATGGTTTATTTGTTGATATTAATATGCTTGTTGAAATGGTTGAGAATTTGGAACATTCATATAGCAATGTGGGGTGAGGTATTACTTGCAACAACTATTTAGTGAATATCATTAACCCTTCAGATTTGTCTACACTAATTCTCTTGGAACATACAGGTTCTTGAAGTATTTTTTTCTCTTTATAGGATTTACACATCTCAATGGAATATATTAATTGTTGTAAGTTTTTTGTCAAAAGAAAGTTCCAATGGATATTTGTCTAGAAATAGAGTTAGAATGAATAGAGGCTTATCCATTGCTCAAGTTGAACCTCAACTATTTAACTTCCAAAATTCAATAAATTGTGAGAATGATTAACTCTTTAACTATAACTATGATAAGATGGGGGTTTTGCGGAAAGAACATTTCATTGAAATGTTTGTTTCCCTCAATGTTTGGCATCTCCTAAACTTTCATGTTTTTCAAATACATTTAATAATAATATTCTTTTGGAGCCTTGTGTTCACATAGAGAGCCTTCATAGAAGTCAAAAATGTCAATGTTGTAGAAATGATGGAAGATATGTAATAAAGAAAAATACGCATAATAATTCCATTGAACAATTAGCAACATAATTTTTTTTTTTGTTGATAGTAGTATGTTTGCTGGGATGGTTGATAATTTGCAACATTTTTCTACGAATGTCGGAAAAAGTGTCTCTTAACACAACTTTGTAGACAATATTATTATTGCTAGAGAATTTTTGCAATATCCGACTATTTAGACAAGATAGCTTCTTCAAGTCCACTTATTTTTGTATGATTTGTACATTTCAATATATATATATTTAACTACGTAATGCATCTTTTATTTTATGTTTCTTTGCAGAACAATATATGTGGGAGGAATGGCAGTGAAATAAATTCACAACCAAGGCAACCTTTAACAGCTGAACAAGTTCAGCTTGAAGGGTCCAATTTGCAACATAATGTATATTTTTTCTCTATTCAACTTACTATTCACTTCAGAAATTTAACTTGTCATTTTTAATATGCATCATTTTAGCATTATGATTGACAATTTATGTAAGAAAAATGAGCCCAAATGAGACCGATATAGAAGAATGGATTCACATCATTGTATGCAAAAAAATATTTAAGTCAATGCTCGAATTAGACAAGTTATTTCACATCATCCTTAATATTGATTGTTGTTTGGCAGAGAAAATAAGTTTTAATGATCATTTTAACAGAGAGAAGATTGAGGTGCATAAAATATTTCAGTGTAGGAATGATCAATTTTTTTTTCGTGCAAATGTGTCATGCGTGTAAAGAATATTATCCTTGTATGCAAGCTGTGAGATGGAATGAAGGGACAAATTGTAAAATATACAAGAGGGTGAAACTTTCTCATTGTTTCTCTCACTTTAATAACATGGATGGTAGTGAGCAACCTGGGGTTATAAGTGTTCCAGTGCAAGTTGAAGAAATGCTAATAGGATGAATAAATCCAATATTGCAAGAGACACATGCTTGTGATGGGTACTATAAATATAGTGAGCGTAGAATTCATTTTCCATAAGATGTAGCTTTGATTTCTAATAAGCTTCCATGACGAATAGATAAATTTTATTTTCTAACTAGTAAAAAGGCGTGGTGTTGAATCCGAATATTATGGATGTTATGTGAACAGAAAACATGTGATGGATGCATTGGTTTACAAAATTTGGATGGATAAATATTACAGGGATGTTTAAATTGATATGGATTTGGTTGTTTCTCTCCGATAAAGACCTACTAATGTGTCTACCAGGCTACAATATGTAGATAATGATTTGGATTAAAAATGGAGGGACGATGAGGACATTGAAACATTTGGGGATAATTTTGTGCATTCTCGTCCATCATCCTTCATTTTTCACATGCCTCATGAATGTAGTGAAGTGGATCAAATAATAAGATTCATTGAAAACACAAATTCTAGAGCTAAGGAAATAGTGCACTGGATAAATATTGGTACATTTCTCATCAATGAATATAAAACTCAACGGTTGCTAGGTATGGAATTCCCTATTTTATTTCCCAATGGTGATATTGATTCGTTACATCCATGTATTTATAATGCTAAAATGCACGAATATTATTTACATCTACTTAGGTATTATAATCAAATATTTGCATGTCATCCTCGGTTTCAATATTTCTTGTTCAATATGATTATGTGGTACCATAGCTAGGGAACAACTTATTTCTTTTTGAAGAATAATATCCATAAGAATGCAACTACAATTGTTTATGAGTTGCATCAATAACTTGAGGTTATGTCTGCAAATGAATTGCCTAAGAAATTAATGTATTTTGGTTGTTGTCTTAGGGATACAAGGGAATATTTGAAAAAGTGTCATTTGAACTCATTGACATGATCACATAGTTAGGTTGCCTAATGCGTTTTTAACATTAAGTGAAACTGACACAAAGTGGCATGACATTCATTGTCTTATGGCTTCAAGCACACATTGTCATCAACAAAATGGACAAAAAAAATAATTGAAAATTTTATTTAGTACCTAAATATAGTTGTTATGTATATGCATAAAACTTTAATATATTTCATGAGTTGGTTCTCCAAGAATAACTTGGACTTAAACACTTTTGGTATAGGTTCATCCCCTTTTTTTATGGGTTTGGATCAATGCATTTATTCTTTTAGTTAGTTTATATATATTAACTACATTGTTTTCCAAGGTATGAGTAGCAACATAGGCATTCAATTCATATCCAGGTTTCCTATGGTTGTCAAGAGCTCTAAATATTGAAACAAACTAGAAAAACCCTTTGAATGTTCATGCAACTAAGTTCTACTTTGAAAAATATGTAACAACTTGCAATCCATGTGACATTCATTGTCAAAATGTCATTGTTCCTTGAAGTATTAATGATGACCATTTCCTTTTGAAGACCTAAAAAAAAATTCATGCAATCCTTATGAAGATTATGAGTCTTTGGTTAAGAGAGTATAAATAGACACAAAATGGAATGTTGATTCCTATTGCGGAAGAAAAAGTTCTATCATTTAATGTCATTACGATGATCCATGCTAGGTATCTAATGAATTTATAATATCTATAGACTCATCTAACAATGTGGTGAGAAAATGTTGATTGCCAACCAATTGTTTCTTCACATGCGGTTTTGAAATATATTGCAAAATATGCTTCAAAGGAAAAAATAAGATATTAAAGTTATCATGAAATTTTGAGAATGGTTGCGAGTGCATGTGGATATGATACTCGCACATTTTCTACATATAGAATATTTCTTTAGGAAATGCTTGTGGAGTGTGACATTGGAGCACAAGAAACATGCCATATATTACTAAAGCTACTTCTTGTTGTGCCTAGTCGTAATTATTTTTCCTTGAATTTTAGAGAGAAAGTATTCCAAAACAATTGATGGATTTTGATCATATTTCATGTGAAAAAATATTTGTTATGGTTTATCAATACTGGCCCCATTTTCTACAACATTTATATTTGATAGAAACAACAAGATCATAGAGTTTTTATTCTAATAGTAAGGAAGAGCCACAAAGACCATGAGAAGTGCACGCTATTATTCGTGTTCGAGACGGTTTTATTTTATTCCAAATTAAGATTCACAAGAGTATGAAACATTGTGTTGCACTAAGTTGCTTTTGTACAAGTCATTTGATCACATTGGTTCATATATAGGACTTTCAAGTGAAGCTATCATTGAGAATTGGAGGAATTTAGGATATCATGCATGTCATGTTCATCAAGCTCCTTTGCTAAATGAGAGTAATTATGAATATGTTGAGTCCCTTATTCATGAAGTTAAATTTGATAGAGATTGTGAAGAGTGGAAAATTATTTCTTTGATTATTCCTCAAAACAATTTTGACGTTTATGACCTTGACAATCTTGGTAGAAGGGACTGTGATATTCACTGTAATTGATAGGAAACAATGTATCAGCTACAACGACCCTCCAAAATTTTTCCTTAGCTTCTTTTTGGAGCCTCCCTGCCAACCTTTCACAACACCTTGTCTTGCTTCATCAAGTACACAAGCTTTACTGTTTTTCTTGCACAAAGGCAACATGTTGATCATAGCTTCATGCATCCCCATAACAAACTGATCACCAGGACTTGGTCCAGCTATAGGCTGAGTAGTTCCCCCAAGAAATTGTGTATTTCTAGAGGGTGAAAAACCTCCCCTCTAGAAATTGTGCAATATTGTCTGGTAGTCTGTTGGGCTCACGAATTATACAATTCGTCCAGTCAACACTCCCGGTGAAAATTGTGCAATTTTCGCCAACAGGGCTGCTCAACACATAATTTGTACAAATATGGGCAGCAGTTGACTGCTCTACCTATAAATTGTGCAAGTCTCCTAGGCAGCTAGCACAACTCCCAGCCATAAATGCTCATTTTTCTCAATCAGTTGAGTAGCTTCATGCATGAGTAGTCTGATTGGCCAGTTCCGCCAGGAACCAAGGAAACTTGACTTGCATGCATGGCTTGTTCTTTCTCTCGGATATCAAAAGGAAACATGTAAAAGGAATCACTTGATTTAGGGAGCTATTTTTAGTAGTTGGAGTTTACATGAAAAGTAGATTTAGAAACTTTCCTCCTAGTGTCACTTTTTCCGAGATTTGTGGCATGCATGTCATGAGCTGAAAACTTGTTTGTTCGATTTATTAGAGCTTATTTTGTCACATCAATCTTCAAGCTCTAATATCCCATAGCACATCCATGACTACATTCGACTCAGCTATTCATGGGTAAGTGGCCTCAACTTGTTTTTTTCAGTATTCTTGTCGCTTTTTGTGTATTAAAGTGTGTGAGCATTGTTTTCTTGATTTCTTTGAATGATTGTTGTCATTTTCATGTATACTATCTTGTCCTAGCTCTATTTAAGCTTTTGTTGTCATCTCACTTTTGTCGCATGCATGAAACTGTTTTGCACAAACAGTCGTTGATTTAGCGACTTGCCGCAAACATATGCATGTTGGTCTGTTTACTAAATATTTCATTCATATTTGAATTGACTATCAATCACTTCTACTTTCACTTCGTGTCGCATGCATTCTTTGTCATATTTGATTTCAATTGGTCGTCGGCGAGTCGAGCCAACCTTGGCCTAGACTCTACCTTCACTGATACAACATTACACAATCTGTGGAAGGACAACTCCTTCTCCCTCCCTAGAAATACACATTTCTACCCAGCACTGTCCTCCAAAACTTTTTTTTGCATTTTCGAGGGATAGTGGCTACTAGCCCAGAAAATTGTGCAATGCAATCCCTGAGCCTGTAGTCACTCCCAACTGGAATTGCACATTGCACAATCCCAACATCTAGCATCTAGTCTGGATTGTGTATTGCACAAATCCAGCAGATAGTCTTACCTCCCAGACAACCTAGACAACCTTTTCATAGTTATGGTAGCTAGTAGCCTAGCCTCCCAGAAAAAATTGTTCACTCTTACCCATCAGTTTCCTTGGTATGCGTTGTCTCATTCCTTGAATTTGCTTTGGTTTTCGCTAACAGATTTCTTGCCATGCATGTTTCTTGTCTCCAGATCTTTCAGGTGTTCATCCATATCTTAGCAGTACTAGATCAATGGCTTCCTAAAGAGGAGGATCATAAGACATCGATGGACATGTAGCTAGAGTAGGAGTTGAGTGAGTGTCCTCTAGTCTACCAATCTATAAACATACAAAGATATATCTAGACAGGGACATCAAGCTAAAGCACCAAGAGGTTAATGAAACATTTGCAGGCACTTTTGAGGAAGGCCTTGATGAATTTCAAGTGTACATGGACATTCACAAGTTTGGCTTATACCAAATTGATTCCATGTAGATACCCCATGTTGCCACGCACAAACATGATACACGAGATTGTCCCTCACACTGATCCTGAGATGATGACCTTGAGCAATCTTAGTGGGATGAAGCTTGCGAACATCTGGTGACGAGATTATGAGGAGATGTGTCAGATGTCAGAGCCCATGACTATCATGAAGACTCCATTCAACTTAACCAATAAGAGTGTTAACTCCAAAGACATTGTGAAGAACTGGGTGAAGTAGTCGATTTGATTCAGAATGAAACCTAGCCAGATCTACAAGACAAATATATTGACGAAGGTGTACCAATACTTTGTCATATTTTCTTGTCAACTATATGGTAAAGTAAGCAAAGAAACCTTCCAAAAAAGTTGGGTGATAGCATTGGACCAAGTGGCTAAGGAACGAAAACCATGTAACTAGTTTGGCATATTGGGTCATTAGCTGAAGGAACAAGTAATCAAGGCTCGACTATCACCCAGAGGTATGCATGCAGAGATTTACATGTCCCCCTACATCTTAGATGCAGTTTGTGACCGACACGAGTTCCTAGGCTTGGAGTGGGCATGGTCACTAGCGGAGACTACTGTTAACACATATTTAAAGTTATTGTGTGAATGCAATTTCAGAGGTCTAATCACATGGTTGTCTGATCATTCTATTGCCCCCTTACAAGATGATATTCGAACAGGATCCACCCTACATGTCAAAGGAAGTAATGGAGGCATTGTTAGGTATTGCTGACTAGTATGCCTCACCGTCTCGCACCTTCATCCGAATGTTAAGTGCGGAGAACCCTCCACATGTTATACTGAAGTTTTCGTTTGAAGTAATTTTCATGCAGGAAGTAGCATATCACATCTTTGTAGGATTGATAGCTAGACTGCATTGAAAGAGGAAGGCACCTTGGCCTGCTCTTCTGTTGCAGATTAGGTTATATGAGATCTGGAGTATCAAGAAAGACTGATGAAGAAGTAGCCATTCGACCTTTGAAGCTACAATTTGTATGACCCACATTGCATTTTGATAGATCACTACACAAGAGTTCAGATCAACTAGATGCATGGTACATTTCATTGGGCCGAGGAGGACCCATGGAGATACTGCTACAATTTCAACAGAACCAATGAATAGGTTGGCTTTGTTGTGGAGTGGTTAGTGAAGCAACATGAAGTAGCATCACAAAGAGAATGAGCAGCAATGGTAGGAGAAATAGAAATAGAGGAAAGAATACCAATGCGGGACAAAGGTGAGAGGAAGATTGTTGATCACATGGAGGAGGAGAAAAGCTGCAAGTTTCAAGGATATCCACTTCAAGAGAAAGAAGTTAAGGCCATATAGGAAAAGAGGCATAAATGTGACAAGCGAATTGCGTGCAGGCAGAGGTATAAGAGTATGGAAGAAGTAGAGAAGGATTTGTATGAGCTGAGGTTTCAATTTTGAAAGGAACAAGAGCTTCGCAAATAGTAGTGGGAGGCACAACTATAGCAGATACAACGGGGGGTACAACATGTGCAAATAGACAAACCACTGCCTATACAAGTAGTTGATTCATTATAACAACTGGCATTAGGCAAACAAGGTGAACCATCACAGGGGCAAGGCTTCACTCATAAGAGAGAAGAAGCACTTCAACAATTAGATGCAGACATGGAGCACGAGGAGTTGGAACAAAACACTGACCTCATGCCTCACCACAAATAGGTCGGCTCACTCACTTCAATGCATCTAGATGATGATCAAGTCACAAATGACTAAGGAGGCATTGATATCCTTGGTGATTAACTGGAAGAAGAGATGCACAACATCTCATTCAATGAATCCCAACATAGAGTTGTGTAGTCTCGCAAAGTGTCAACTTTGAAGGATCATACAGCTCCTGCACAAGTTGAGGAATGAGTGATCCTGAGTGATGTACACAAACATCCAACTACCTTTGTCGATGCAACCAAAGTCAAAGCCAAAGCCACTAGCTCAAGTGTTCACTTTCTTATATCTTAGAACGAGTGAATGGAAAAGGAACTACAAACGACCAAGCAAGGAGGAGGCTTGGTGACAATGTATGCCAGAGTTGAACTGAAGAAGGAAATACTAGATGAAGTATTGTCCCTTAACACAGTTATGCCAGAATTGTACTCCAATTTTGGTACTGTATATAACTTAGTCATCCATCTGAATAGATTGGAGCATCAATGTGCTAAAAGAGCATGTATCCTGATGAACTTGCATGCTGTTATTGATGACATGAAACATGGATGATGAAGTACAATGGAGCCCCACTTCACTTGCTTAAGATGATGAGGGTCAATGCGGTTGAGGTAAAAGAACGTATCTGGAGTTAGATCCATAACTATGAAGATCTCTTGTAGTTCACCACTAGCATGAATGCTTCCCATGCATGAGTATTCAAGAGTATGGATGTTGTGGTGTGCACACATGTGATCCCATCTGTTGGGACTCTCACCTAGGTGAAGAGAAAGAAACAAGTCAAAATCGAGCTTGACTCATACTTCGACAAGTTGATGCGCATTACCACTAGCCTAGACTTGCCCATGAATGAAGACATCATCCACAAGTATGTAGCTAGCCTAGCCACATTGAATACAATGATGTGCATGCTTTCAGATGAGTTAGATAGAGGAGCCCGAGTAGTGTACTCGTATACTATGGAGGCAAGACTTAGGCTTCAGATGGATCTCACCATGAAGCACACGGACACCATCAAGGACTACTGATCTTGGCATCAATATGTTACTATTGATCATCATGAGGATGTTGAGGAGTTGGACTTCCATGGTTGTCTAAGTCAGAGTGATGTCTAGCGTGGATTTTTGAAGCCATTTTGTTTCACATGGGTACATGTTCATTATAATTTTAAGTTATGTCAAGGGTAATTCAAATTCCAATAGTTGGATGTAACAGTCATAGAGTAGCTGAAGATTCATAATGGTAGTTGAACTATCGCAAAGAGGAATTCAAGGGTCACCCCACCCTTTGTTATAAATAGTGTCGTATAACTCATTGTATAGGCTTTTGGTCAGCTAAACTTCCAATAAGACTATCTTAGAGAGAGCTTGGATAGTACTGTAGTGCACCTTGGCTTCTCCACTACATGGAGCAAGTTCATCTCTTTGGAGGACCAGGTGGGTGTGGCTATAACGTTCCACTATTGGGGCTAGCGGGTGTACATGGGATATACTATATGACTAGAACTTACACTTCTTTATATAATAAGAGCCAACACATTTCATGCATATGTTGTATTGTATTCAAGATGTATTGTTTACTCTAATGGAATACGTATTTTCTTTCATACACATGAATGTATGGACTGTTCGGTATGAGTATGTATGAATCTTTTTGAAATGTGTTGATTGGTTTAACCATCACTTTGGATTATTACTTGAATTGCCTTCCAACTTGTGATGTATCTTCGCTCGTGCATTCCCTTCCCGTCCGAGTACTATTACAGGTTGCCAAGGGCCGCACTCATCTCAACCCACCTACATTCAAACCTCTCATCCGCCTTCCTTGACTCACTACAACGATCACACCCTTTCTACCAATAGAGTTATCTTACTTGCCTCTATGCGAAATCACCGTCAAGTCATTATTATACGACCCACTACTGGGACTCCTACACCAAATGGTTTGAGGTTTAATTGGGACTTCTTACCAAGCAAATCCCTTGATATGTTGGCAGGTATAGCACCGTGAACAGGTGTCAAATGAAATTCTACAACCAAGTATTCATTTTATACAAGATTCCTAGTCTACGGGTGTTCTCAGTAACGATTCAATTTGGGAGATAATAGTGTCACCTTTGTCTTTATTGGAGAAACAACAAGCCTCCTTTTAAACTGTTATACACCACTTTGTTGATGATGGAAACATTGACGATTTGAAATTGATTATTCAAGGAAAAACAAGATCTGCAAAGTATTATATTATTCAATGTATTTCTCATTCTCTTTCTACTTCAACAATGGATGGTAGAAGTCCACCCTTATTTCCCCCTCCAACTGCCATAACTCCTTTTAATATACACAGAAAATAATGCATTTATCTTTCAAAATTCGTATAAAAGATATGAAACCATTCCACTAGGGAAATAATTACTTCATAAAGAAAAAAAATAATCACGTTGACATAAATTTTCAACCAAAGGAAAGTCTTTTTGTTTCAAGCATGTCTACAAAAAACATGCAAGCAACTACCAACAAATAACACTAGTTCTACATGATCAGATTCTACACTATCAAGCTCATTCGACAATAAATAAAATGCAAGACTTGAAAAGCAATAATAAATTTAAAAAGAAGAAAGTAAATGGCATGAAAAGGAATTATGCTAATCACACAAGTTGAATAAATACTAAATTAAACCACCTTGTTGGATTAGAAATTTGACCTATTGCACCCAACATAATTCAAATACTAATGCACTACATTAAAATAAATGAAGTCTAGAAATTGTAGGAAACAAAGAATATGGAAAATGCAACAACTAATAAATTTCTTTTAAAAAACTGAAATTTATTTTAAGGAACAACAATTTATATTCAAAGAAACAAGCACACAACTAAATGATGTAGGAGCATTTGGACTTAGCCAACAATGTGAAGGTTTGGTCAAATGTTGTGGCTAAAAGAGTTCAGTTTCACGGACCTGAGTGGTCAAAAGTCTGTTTAGTCTAAAGGGTTGGATCTCTCGAGAATGATTTGTAATACATTATTGTAATAGTTAGGAAATTGTCTTATTTTAGATTGAAGGACAAGTTGTTAGTGTAGGTGTGTAATGGAGCCTCAAAATAGAGATTTGATTGTTAGATTGTTTAAAATAGTGATTGAGTTATTCATACAGTCAGAGTAGGATTTCACTCATAAAATTATGAAAATGTAATGTAGAAAGATTAGCTGAGATGATTAAGGATTAATCGAGAAGTGAGAGTTGAGTGATAGAGAGAGTTTTCAATTAGAAATAGAGGTATGTTAATTTACTGTGATTGAGACGAGACAATGGAGACTCCGTAACCATTATTATATTGAATGAATATTTTTTAGTGTCCATTTGTGTGTTGATCCTGGTGGAAACTCTTATTTAACTCTTTGTATTCGCATTTTGAACAAAATCGGGTATTTTCCCTGTTCCACACCTTAAATTGTTAATCAATGTCTTTATTTGTTAATTGGGTGTTTTAGCACTAATTACAATCATTAGTATCAATAGTAGGGATAGAAGATCATAAAGATACTTGATCGAGTTGAAGGCTCATACGAAATTGTGTCTGTCGATTGCAAAGTCAACAACTAACATCACTATCAACAACGAGGTTAGGCCTGTGTTTAACCTGTGTGTTAGTTGAAATCCTATGGGCCATAGGATTGATTGATTCTGTTATACAAGGGATATCATGGTTTGAAAGAGATCGAAGTTTAAGTCTAAACCTGGACCCAAAATTTTATAGACCAAGGTTTATAAATCATATTGGCTCTGTGAGGTGGGTAAACGTCATGTAGGTTCCCCACTGTGATATGACTGGCGACCATTAGATATGGAGAGGGGATCAATGGCATAGAGGGAAGTGTTGTTCAATTTCCGAAATGCTATTCAATTATGGATTGTTTTTCAATCCAACTGCTGTTCAATTACGGATTATTGTTCAATCTAACTGTTGTTCAATGCGATTGTTGTTCAATTACGGATTTATGTTCAATTCGTCTGTTGTTCAAACATGAATTGTTGTTCAACCGCGACACTATTCAATTTCCATCTGTTGTTCATTTGTTTTTCAATTGCTGTTCAATTGAAAATGTGCATCATTTTTGGTATCAGAGCACAGAGATTCAGTTTGACTGCAGTAAACATGTTACCAAGGAGAGGCGCTAGCATAGGTCAAGGAAGACTTGAAGCAAATGTAGTTCTGCTCGAGGAGATTCATAATCTGCATACAAGGATGGACACAATGGAGACTGCATAGAGGACATCACCTAATGAAGGGTTTGAAATTGTTGCAGAAGCATCTTCTGAGGAAGAAGAAGAGGAGTAAAATGAAACTACCAAAGTTATCAATATCTTAGCTAAAGTATGTGGAAAACTAAAGGTGGAAATTCCTGTGTATGAAGGGAGTCTCAATGCATAAGAGCTAATGGATTTGATTAGTTCACTAGACAAATATTTTGAATATGAAGAGGTTGAAGATAGAAATAAGGTCAAGTTTGCAGTTAGCCAATTGAAGGGTCATCTAGCTATTTGGTGGGAGGAGCTACAAACATCTAGAATGAGAAAAAAAAGGTTTAAGATCAAGCAATGGGATAAAATGGTGAGTAAAATGAAAAATAAATTTATGCCAAAAGATTATAAGTTAAATATTTTCAAACAGTTACAGAATTTAAGGCAAAAAGGAATGTTTGTTAAAGAATACATAGAAAAGTTTTATAGATTGAGTATTAGAGTAGGACATGTAGAGGATGATATGGAGAAGGCAGCTAGATATATCAATGGCTTAAGATACAACATACAGGATGAGATTAGCTTGCCGAGTCTAAAGACTATTGAAGATGCCTATCAAGTAGGTTTCAAGGTAGAAGAGAATATGTTGAGAAAACAAAGTCAGAGGAATGGAGGGAGAAGTTTAGTAAGTGGTAGAGGAGCTACCAAGCCATTGTTTCGGCAACATCAGTAAGAAGTAGGAAGTTCAACTAGAAGACCACCATAGGGGGGAGATTTTAATAGAGGAATATTTGCACCCAGAGGAAGAGGCCGAGGAAGAGATATTTGGCATTACATGTGTGGAGAATGGGGACATGTGTCGTGGGACTGTCCTCATAATAAACCAGCAAGTTAGAGGAATGTGAATGTGGCTGAGTTAAAGCAAGAAGCACCTCAAATTATGGAAAAGGAAGAATCCCCTGAGGCAGGAGAGTCACTGTTGTTGAAAAGGGCATTTCCTAAGGTAGAGAAAGAAATTGAGGAACCAACACAGAGGAATTGTATATTCAGAAGTATGCAAATCCGAAGGTAAATGTTGTAAAGTGATAATTGACAGTGATAGTAATCATAACCTTATTTCTATAGAGGTAGTCAAAATGTTGGGATTGGTCAAGACAATACACCCTACTCATTATAGAGTGTCGTGGTTGTAGAAAGGACATCAGATTATTGTGACAGAACAATGTAAGGTCAAGATACATATTGGTACGTATAAGGATGTGATATTGTGTGATCTAACACCAATGGATATATGCCATGTATTGTTGGGAAGACCGTGGTCGTTCTCTTAGAAAGCTATTCACGATGGGAGGAAAAATACTTATACTCTAGAGAAGAATGGAAATAAACATACATTGCTGCCATTGATGGATGACACAAACAAAGGGGCACCTAGAAATAGTGTTATGTTGATGAGTGGAAAGGAGTTGTTTCAAGAGGTAGGAAAAGGTGAAGAAATGCATTTTGTTGTCATAGGGAGACCTAGGGTAATTTTAACCTCCAAAAACTTATATGATTTACCTGAAGAAATAAAAACTATGTTAAATGATTTCACTGATATTATTGTGGATGAGTTGCCAAATGCGTTACCACCAATCAGGAGTATTAATCATCATATTGATTTAATACCAGGAGAAATTTTTCCAAATAAAGCAGCGTACAAATTAACTCTTCAAGAGAATTTAGAAGTTGGAAGACAATTGAAAGGACTGATGGATAAGAGACTAATTAGAAAGAGTCTTAGTCTGTGTGTTGTGCCAATAGTACTCAGTCCAAAGAAGGGAGGTGAATGGCATATGTGCATAGATTCCAGAGCCATAAACAAGATCACTATCAGGTATAGATTTCCTTTGCCACGCATGGATGATTTAATGGATTGTTTTAGTGGGTCAAAGTATTTTACTAAATTAGATCTAAAGAGTGGATATCATCAAATAAGAATTAGAGAAGGGCATGAATGGAATACTGCATTTAAAACAAACATTGGTTTGTATGAGTGGTTAGTGATGCCTTTTGGACTCACTAATGCACCTAACACATTCATGAGATTGATGAATGAAGTCTTGTAGGAATATGCAAGCAAGTTTGTTATTTTTTATCTTGATGATATTCTAGTATTTAGCAGAAGTAAAGAAGAACATCTAGAGCATCTTAAATTGGTATTAAGAACTTTGTAGGAAAAGAAACTACTGATAAATCTGAAGAAATGTAGTTTCATGAAAGAAGAATTATTTTACTTTGGATTTGTACCTCTAAATAAGGGTTGAAAATGGATCCAGAGGAAGTCCAAGCAATTTGGGACTGGCCTATTCCAAGGAATATACTTGAGGTAAGAAGTTTTCATGGTCTTGCAAGTTTTTATAGGAAATTTATCTGAGGTTTTAGTCATATTTTTGCGCCAATTGTTGAAACAAAGAAGGAGGCTAATCAGCCATTTAAGTGGACAAAAGCAGCAGACATGAATTTTAATTTGCTGAAGAGGAGAATAAAAAAGAAACCATTTTTAGCTTTACCTGGTTTTGGCAAAGTATTTCAAACTGAAATAGATGCTAGTGGAGTTCCATTTGTAGCAGCTTTGAGTCAGGAATAGAGACCAATATCGTACTTCATTGAGAAATTAAATCAAATAATAAGTATTACTGTTATGATAAATCATTTTATGCTATTGTAGAAGCTTTAAAAAAATGGAGACATTATTTGTTGCCAAAGGAGTTTATATTGTATTATGACAATCATGCATTGCAGTTCATAAACAACCAACTGAAATTGAACTAAAAACATGCCAAGTGGGTATAGTTTTGCCAGACCTTTACTTTTGTGATAAATCACACAATTGGTAAGTTGAAAAAAGTTATTTATGCTTTAAGCAAGGTAAATTTCATTGTGCAAGAATTAAAATTTGGTGTTGTGGGATTTGAAGAAATGGTTGAAATGTATAAAGATGATGCAGATTTCAAAGATATTTACACAACAGTTCAAAATCCAATAGCTCATAACCGAATTCATTGGGTAGATTATCTTATCCAGGGAGGTTTATTGTTTAAAGGCAACAAGTTGTGTATTCCCAAATGTTCTATGAGGGAAACATAATAAAGAAAAAACATAGTGGGGGATTATCTAGTCACTTTGGACAAGACAAAAACTTTGCTTATGTAGGTTGTTTTTATTATTGGCCAAAGATGTAGACTGGTGTTAAGATAATTGTTGAGAAGTGCAGGATATATCAACAAACTAAAGGGCACAACCAGAATACAAGATTGTACGAGTCATTTCTAATACCAGACCGACCATGGGGTGCATTTAGCATGGATTTTGTTTTGGGGTTACCTTAAATGAAAAGGGGGAATCATTCCATTTATGTTGTGGTAGATAGATTTTCCAAAATGGCACATTCCATTGCATGTAAAGAGAATAGTGATGCAACACATATTCCTAATCTATTTTTTTTAGAAATGGTAAGATTGCATGGATTTCTTGTAAGTATTATGTCTAATAGAGATACAAATTTTGTAGGGAATTTCTGGAGGACTCTTTGGAAAAATCTAGGAGCTAACCTCAGTTTTAGTTCAACATACCATCCTCAAACAGATGGATAGACTGAAGTAGTAAACTGAAGCTTGGGAAACATATTGACAAGTTTAGTGTATCAAAATCCTAAGCAATGGGATTTAGCACTAGCTTAGGCTGAGTTTTGTTATAATGACATTCCAAACTGAAGTACTAGAATGAGTCCATTTTATATTGTTTTTGGGATGAATTCGAGAGGTCTTTATGAGCTAAAAAATTTGGGAAATAGGAGACAACAAGTGCAAAAGCTGAAGAGTTTGCAGAGCAGATGCAAAGACTAGAAGAAGATGTTAAAGATAGTTTATAGGAAAGCAGTGGTAGATACAAACAGAGAGCATATAGGAAGAGAAGAGATAAGAATTCCAAGTGGGAGATTTAGTGGTGGTGTATTTGAGAACAAAAATATTTCTTTCTAAGACTTACAATAAACTAAAAATGAAAAAGATAGGACCATGTAGAATTGTAAGAAAGTTTTCAACTAATGCTTATGAAATTGAATTTCTAGAAGGGATTGGAATATCTCCTATCTTCAATGTTGCAGATTTGTGTTCATACAAAGAGATAGAGAAAGAGCTACAGGAGGGAGCTACAAAGGATGAAGTTCAAACATTGAATTGGGAAGAACAAATGTGAAAGATAATTAAGATAGAGTTGGAAGCTATTTTGGAGAAAAGAGTATCGAAAAGAACAAGAGGATAGGTTTCTTATCAATACCAATTCAAATGGAAAGGACAACCAGCGGAGGATGCTAGTTTCTTGACAACAACAGAGTTGCAGAAGTATGGAGTAAACCCTGAAAGTTAGAGTGATGATCCTTTTCTTCCCTGGGAGTCTGATGTAGCAGCATCTGGACATAGCCAGCAATGTGAAGGTATTTTCACATGTTGTGGCTAAAAGAGTTGAATTTCACTGACCTAAGTGGTCAAAAGTCAATTCAGTCGTGAGGGTTGGATCTCTTGAAAATGATTTGTAACAAATTATTGTAATAGTTAGGAAATTGTCTTATTTTAGATTAAAGGATAAGTTGTTAGTGTAGGTGTGTAATGGAGCTTGAAAATGGAGATTTGATTGTTATATTGTTTAAAATAGAGAATGAGTTGTTCGTACAATTAGAGTAGTGTTACTGGGAATAGTTTCCACTCGGATGCTGCTATTCCCACTAAGACTGGTAGCTATCATAAAAACAAACAAGTAAAGTCTACTTTCATTTTCCTTTATGAAAATAGATAAGAGTGGAACAAAGGAAACCAAACTTAGCCTTGCGCTTGATTTCCTTGTTTGATTCCTCTCCTTCCTGATAGAGCTTTGCCGCTTCTTCTTCATCTCCCATGCTTCAAAGAGCACCTATGGAATCACAACAACATAGTACTCTCAAAGAAAAAAGATCTATATTCATAAATAACATAGGACCAGATATGTGTTAACCATACAAATGCACATATAAACAAACATACAAGAATATGGAGGAAAACTTGAATAGCTTTATTAAGATGAAAAGTAGCAAGAGGATTACAACCATATGTTCTGACCCAGCATCATCCTCCAGAAAGAAAGCCCTTCTTCACCTCAAGTAAAGCTTAGATCACCCAACAGTATGAATATACACCAGAAAACCAACAACAATTCTCTATAAGATACAAAATTCCAGCTTCCCAATCTCAGTGATGAGGGATCCATATATAGATGATTGTAGGGAGGTGATTCATATTTTGAGGTCTTGATTAGTTTCCTTTCTCTGATAGTTCCTAATTCCACTTGGATAATGATGGTCTCTTACTCATCCCTGGTTAAAAACAGAGAGGGAAGTGTCAGAGGGGAAGCTTCTGGAAGATTCCATGATCTTCCACCTCGCAAGCTGTCCCTGCCATTTGTCGATTCCTGACCATCACACCCTACAAAGGAGCCATTCAGTATGCATCACACCCTGTACACTGGGAAGGTGATATGCATCGCACCCTCCGCATTGGGCTTTCATTATGGTCCAGTTTTGACCATTTATGAGCAGTTTTTAGTGGAGAACTTCTGGGAGATGATGTAATCAGCTGACCTTGTTCCTTTAGGTAGTGAAGCAACACTTTTAGGGAATTAGGAGCCCTCAGTTCATGTACATTTATGATTGGGGTTGAAGTGCCCAAAAATGTCTATAACAATTTCCCCCTAAAGCATGAGGTCGTTAATATTTCTTATGTCAGGTGAAATGCTTTACTATGAGGATCCGAAGTTTTTTCGAGCTGGGAGACACCCTGTAATAAGATACAATACAATACATTATTTTGACAACATTTTTCCATGATATAGCTAAGGCGACCATTCCCATGCCCAGCTTTATAAATTCATTTTCATGTACATAGGACAGACAATCGTCTGTGTGGCAGACTGATGATTCAGACTCATCATCCTTTGATTTGGATGATCATCTG
>APFE030391931.1:0-35020 GCA_000404065.3 Pinus taeda | reverse complement strand
AGCTTCAAAGTACTGAAAGGGTTGTTTCTAAGTCAACTTCTTGGATAATGAGCTAATGTCGACAAGAAGTGACCCGCCGCAGGAGGGCCTTAATGAATCCCACATCAACAACACGGAACGAAGCAAATGATTTTGGAGATGAAAACAATCTGACGATACAGGGTTCAGGGTGGCGATCATGAAGGGATGGAGCATGAATGTATTTTAGTGGGTGAGACAGAGGCGAATTGTCTGAATGACTTCTCTTGAACATATCAGTGACATTACCAATGGATTGGTAGCGTTAACCCCAAATATGGATGGTTTGATGGACCAATGGTGATGACCAGTGAAGAGAACAACCCAACCCGGCTTGGATGCAGAAGGAAAGTGTCATGTTCAAGAGCGACTTGCTACCAATAAAGCTTTTTCAAGTTTTCTTCCCAATTTTCCCCAGTCATTGCTAACCAGTACCTCTTTATTTCTTTCAAGCTTGAGGAGGATAACATATGCTTGTTCTATAATCCGCCCTTCGGGCGAACCTATCACTATATTTTAGCGAGCTTAGCGACAGTGAAATTCGTTCTCGTCCATTAGGACGAGTTTGTCGCTATTCGGTTTTAACGAGTTTAACGACAAAGATAACTCAATCCTTTTCAATTTTAGAGAGTCTAAAAGGGCCGGAAAGGAGTCTCCAAAGATTCTTTTTCGTTATGTAATCCCTTAAGTCTGAAAAAGCGTAAAATAATAGAAAAGGGATGAATTTTCAATAGTTTTAACAAGCCAAACAAGACAAGCGCTCGATCTTTTTGTGTAATAATCCCTCAAATCCAAAAAGATTAAAATATAGAGGATCGATAGCACTTCCGATGAATTTAGCGAGTCGGAGTGGCCAATCGCTCGACAATCTTTTCATTTTTTACAAGTCAGTTGAAAAGAGATTAAAGGAGACTCGTTTTTGAGGAATGAGTGATGATTTTGGGTAGCAGCTGATTCCAGGTAAGGTTTGGAATTTTCCAATCACGGTAGTGTCAAAAGGATGGGTAATAGAATCACTCTTCGTAGATGTTCCTCGAAAGTGTAAACAATTAAATGGAGGTGAATGATCGGCTAAAATAGAGTGGAGGTGATGATGAGAACACAACCAAGGCTCAAAAGCTGGCGATAAGGCATTCATAATGGTTATTTACTAGTTCATTTTTTAACAAGCTTAAACTCTGAGGGAAGCATTTGCTCATGTCTTATGTTTATTTTTTAACGAGCTTGAACTATGTGCTAAAACTGCTCATGGGGGGTTTCATTTTTTAACGAGCTTGAACCCTGCGGTAACACTGCTCCTAGTTGTATGATAAGGATGTCTCATTCAAGATGCCATTTTGAAGGGGCTTGCACCTTTTGAAGCTTTGCCCTGGATCCTTCTTTACGAAAGCTAGGAAACGACCAGCCTTACGGGTTTAAAGGGTTAGAGGTCCTACAAATTTAAAAAACAAATAGTTGCTCTTCGCTTGCATGTGGAAAGGTTTGCATGCTCCCAGGTATAGCAAAAAATTCCCAGGTTAGCATGAAATTTCCCCGTGTAGTAGACAAAATGCTTTCTTGGCAACGTCTACCGAAATAGAAAAAGGTGAGTGGTGCAGACGCATGCCACTCACATAACTTTAACAAAGGTATATTATTCTAGCCTGATCCCATTTTCCTGTGAGGACGGTTGTGTCAGACTAGTCATATATCCTCTGCGGAAACCCACTCTATAACCAAGGTTTTCGTGCCGAAACAGACCAGGGTGGATGCCCCGTGGGTGTCAGTCACATCCTCCTGAATCACTCGCGCTCATCAGGTGGATGGACTGGAGATCAATGAGACATTCCTTGCGTGAAAAGACCATTTAGGGATGGTATTTGACTATTTGTGATGTGTGAACCGGGGAATGACATTTGGTCCATGAGCTTGACCACCCTGCCTTCGTGTGGAAAACACATTACTCTAAAGAGTGAGGAGACGATGGCTCCCATGCAATAAATATAGTTGTGTCCAAGGGGTGGATTATAATCCAAGGGTCCTTGAAATACCATTACATTCATGTGAACGGTTTTCCTTCTCAAAGTAATGGGCACATTTGGAAGGATTCCTAATGGTCGACTGGTTCCCTTGTCGAAGCCTGTCAGATTTCTCATTTCAGGCAAAAGTGATGGGGAACTAAGTGCTTTCCAAGCAGTTGAGGAAAGGATACTCACAGAAGCCCCTTCATCGATGATGGTACCAGCCATGACCATTATGTAAGCTTCTACAATGATTTTGGATGGCACACTAGCTGGTAAACAGGGTCTGCCTAGTAGATTCCAGTCGAAGGAAATGACTAGTTTGCTTGGTGGTGGGACTGAGTAGATGGTCAGATATGACTCTGATGAACTTCCTTCCTACGATAAAGGAACGGGTGGACTATCCCCAAGTTCATCGGAGTCTGTGTTTAAGAAAAGAATTTGAACTGTGTTGTTATCTTTCTCTTCAGTGATGGTATCATTCGAAGATGAACACTTTGAAGGCAAGACCAGGTCAAATACCGTCTCGACCTTTTGACTTTCATATAGTATGAATTCAGAGGGTTCATTTTCAATGATAGACGTTTCGGTTGACCATAATGACGGGCCAGCCAGATCTTCGACCAGTGGTGGGCTTGGCAATATTTTTTTATATCGAGGAGGGAGCCGTAGTGGTGAAGCAGGACAGTCATCCAAAACTCTTTTAGCTTCATCAAGGAAGGGACAACGGTGGATCGCGTGATTACTTTCACACAATTTACAAAGAAATCTAGGATTCCTTTTATGTCCAGGTGCTTCACTTTCACTGGTTTGTGCTGTGCATTCAACATGATCATCAGAGGTTGACGACACCGGATTGTGCAAACGAGGAGACTAGTCCCTTAAGATCCGTGGGAGGGAGGGAAAATATCGGTGATAGTGGTCTCCATTGCAAATGACACAAGGAGATCTAGGTTTAGACAGTGCGATGTGAGGATTTTCGCTAGATGACGCTTGGTTTCCCCCTTTAGATTTTGGTTCCTAATTCTTCTTTTACTTTTTCTCTTTCTGCTTCTTCTTCTTCTCAGTTACTTGATTGTTAGCTTTACCAGCTTTATCAAGCAAAGAGGAAGGAGGAGGGAGAGAATTAGATGAAGTAGAAGGTTGGGAGGTAACTCTGGTATCATCTAGTTGCTGACTAGACTGTTCAGGAATTACGGGATTCTGAACGACAGAGGTAGAGAAGAGCCAGACAGCAAAACCAATCGTCAATCCTAGAAGTGACAATGTGGCCATATGGGGTGCACCAACATCTCCCCAAGAGGAGAAGGGACTAGGATTTCCTCCAAGGGGAAATCCTTGTTTGGTAGACTCCATTTTCTCAACTTAAAGACCAATGAGGGAACTTGTGATGTTATTCCGATTAAAATAAATTTTAGACGCTCTGAGAAAACTTGTTTTTTCAATTTTAAAGAGTCGAGAAAAAAATAAAAGATGGAACTAGTTGCCTTTGATTTTTATTGAGCCTGAAGTGAAAAGTGCTTAGAGGACCTTTTCCTTTAAGGAGTCTGAAAAGGAGAAAAATGGACTTCTCTGGAGATCTAGGCAGAGGGGATTACCAAACCAATCATAAAACTGTAGAACACTTTTTACGGTACAACAATGAATCTTCCCGAATGTCGTGTTCAGTGCATTGCAATCGATTAGGCAGCAGACACGACTTCCTAAGGATAAAGGATGCAGCCTATTGTGGTCTCCCAAAATATACTCGATGGTACGTGGGAGCACAAGTACATACTGGCACTTGCCGTCTCAGAGTGTTGGAATCACCCAACCAACAATGAAAACAACAGTTACCAGGTTTTACGATGCCAGAATACGTCTCTAGCCTAGACCTCTAGATGTTGTGCGTTAGGTTCCAAAGCATTGTTAGATTCATTAAATTTATTTTAAGTTGATCTTGCTTAAAATTTTTCCTTTCAAGTTCACTACGTGATGTGTATACAATTCCTAAAATGCAATCTAAGATGATAAAAAAACGTTTAATCTTCTTTTGGCAATGAAAATCCTAGCTACTACGGAAATAAAGTTAAGAATCTTTCAGCAAAGAGCACAGAGCACATGCTAAGTGCACTGTCCTAAATGAAAGCAAGTAGTCTAAATGCAAATGCACATGCATGTATTTGTTTTCGTCCTTCTTAATGTATGAATGATGATAATAAAGCTAAGTGCAAATCTGAATGATTTTCAAAGCGACAATACTCAACAAATTTCTTTTCAAAATGAAGTGAAGGTAAGCGAGACACTTTGCGATTTCGAAATGAAAATTGCTTTTCAACACTTTAAAAAATATTAATTCAAATCATATTCAATAGTAACTGTATAATCGACTATCAAGAACAATGGGATTCTCTTCTATAACTGAAAACGACAACTACAACACTTTCAGATCAAGAAATGACAATTCAACTATGCTACTTCTTTGCAAAAGAGATATGAAAATGGCACACAATACATAAAAACACTTACAGTTCTTTGCACTATGGAGGTGGAATAATGTAAGAGAAGGGGGTTTTCACAGAGATACACTGACCACAGATAGAAAAACTCCTGAATAGGACTGAGAACAGTGAGGAAAAACCAAAGTCTAAAGGTAAAGTTAACCTTCCCTGACCATCGCACCTGTCACACAGTAAATTCAGTATGCAGCGCACCTACTGCACTCGGGAAGTGCGATGCATATAGACTGCCTTGAAGGCAGGCTGCAATGGTACTAGTGTGAGACTTTGAATGAGTTTTTACTCGCAATTTGCAATTCAGTTCAGGGATTTAGGCCGAGTAAGTGATGTTCAGTATATGTAAATCATAGGGGCTGATCTAAGGAGGTTACTAGAGCCACCACTTAGGGAAATTAGACTGTTTGCAGATCAATTGTTTAATTCATAAACAAAACTCAGAGATAGACTGAAGCAACATTGATCTACTTTTCATTTGTATAACAAATGTAGTTCGAAGGCTAGCTGGCTTCACTTCAGGCTCTGTCTGTAAGTTTATAAAAGAAATAAAGATAGGCTAACAAACAATCTAGTCGCTCCCCAGCGGAGTCGCCATTTTGTTACAAGGAATAGTGTCCACTCAGATGCTGCTATTGCCACTAACACTGGTAGCTATCTTAGAAACAAACAAGTAAAGTCTACTTTCATTTTCCTTTATGAAAAGAGATAAGAGTGGAACAAAGGAGACCAACCTTAGTCTTGCGCTTGATTTCCTTGTTTGATTCCTCTCCTTCCAGATAGAGCTTTGCCACTTGTTCTTCATCTACCCAGCTCCAAAGAGAACTTGTGGAATCAAAGCAACATACTGTTATCAAAGAAAAAAGGTCTATATTCATAAATAACATAGGACCAGATATGTGTTAACCATACAAATGCACATATAAACAAACATACAAGAATATGGAGGAAAACTTGAATAGCTTTCTTAATATGAAAAGTAGTAAGAGGATTTCAACCATAATATGTTCTGACCTAGCATCATCCTCCAGAAAGAAAGCCCTTCTTCACCTCAAGTAAAGCTTAGATCACCCAACACTATGAATATACACCAGAAAACCAACAACACTTCTCTATAAGACACAAAATTCCAGCCTCCTGATCTCAGTGATGAGGGATCCATATATAAATGATTATGGGGAGGTGAGTCATCTTTTGGGGTCTTGATTAGTTTCCTTTATTTGATAGCTACTAATTCCACTTGGACAATGATGGTCTCCTACTCATCCCTGGTCGAAAACAGAGAGGAAAGTGTTAGAGGGGAAGCTTCTGGACGATTCCATGATCTTCCACCTGGCAATTTGTCCCTTCCATTTGTCCATTCCCGACCATCACACCCTACAGAGGAGCCATTCAGTATGCATCACACCCTGTACACTGGGAAGGTGATATTCATCACACCCTCTGCACTGGGTTTTTAGTATGGTCCAATTTTGACCATTTATGAGCAGTTTTTAGTGGAGAACCTCTTGGAGATGATGTAATCAGCTGACCTTGTTCCTTTAGGTAGTGAAGCAACACTTTTAGGGACTTAGGAGCCCTCAGTTCATGGAAATTTATGATTGGGGTTGAAGTGCCCAAAAATGTCTATAACAAGTAGGATTCGACTCATAAAAAGAAAATGTAATGTAGAAAGGTTACTGAGATGATTGAGGATTGAGCGAGAGGTGAGAGTTGAGTGATAGAGAGGGTTTTCAGTTAGAATCATAGGTTTTTTAATTTGTTGTGATTGCACTGAGAGGGCCAAGACTTTGTAACCATTATTATATTGAATGAATTTGTTTTGTTGTGCATCTATGTGTTAATCATGGTGGAAACTTTTATTCGACTCTATGTATTCACATTCTAAACAAAATCGAGAATTTTCCCTGTTCCGCACATTAAATTGTTAATCACTATGGTTATTTGTTAATCAAGTGTCTTAGCACTAATCACAGTCATTAGTATCAATATCGGGGATAAAATATCATGAAGAGACTTGTTCATATTGAAGTCTCGTATGCAATCGTGTCCATCGATTGCAAAGTCAACAGCTGACGTCACTATCAGCATCATGGTTAAGCATGTGTTTAACCTGTGTGTTACTTGAAATCCTACGGGCCGTAGGTTTGACTGATTTTGTTATCCAATGGATAACGTGGTTTAAAAGAGATCGGAGTTTAAGTCTAAACCCAAACCTGAACTTTTATAGCCAAAGGCTTATAAATCATATCTCCTTCGTGAGGCAAGTAAAGTTTGCTCAAGTTCTTGATGCGATATCACAGGTGACTGTTAGATCTGGAGAGATCATTGACGTAGAGGGAAGTGTTGTTCAATCTCCAGACTATTGTTCAATTACGGATTTTTGTTCAATCCGACTACTTTTCAATTACAAATTATTGTTCAATCCGATTGTTGTTCAGTTATGGATTATTGTTCAATCTGACTACTGTTCAATTATGGATTGTTGTTCAATTCAACTATTATTCAATTATGGATTGTTGTTCAATTCGACTACTATTCAATCATGAATTGTTGTTCAATTGCAACATTATTCAATTACCGACTACTGTTCAATCGCGAATTGTTCTTCAATTGCGACGTTATTCAATTGTCGACTATTGTTCAATTGTTGTTTAGTTGATGTTCAATTGGCAATCTGCATCACTAAAGCGCATTAGATGTTCAAGGAAACACTTCATCCAAGGTAGTCATCCCAATTTCCAAAGAGTTAGTTTTTCTTAGAGAAATAATCCTGATCAGATTACAGGTAGACAATTATATTTTTTTTTGATAACTCTTTTCATTAAAAAATAGAAATAGATATAATATAGCTCTGAGCTTTCCCTTTAATTCAATAATTGTCCATCATTCTCTTTAATTTTTTTGTTCATTTAAATACATAGAGAGTAAGGGAAAGTTAGAACTACATTGATTACAAAATGATTTCCATTACAAGTCTATACTGTCCACAACAAATTAATCAGGAAGATCATATCTAAAATATATCTCCATAATGATTAAGCTATAATTAGTTGAATATGTTATTTCAATTGGGAGAATTTGGAAAATGACCAGTTGATGCCTCGAAAATCACTGCATCAACATCAGGGAGAACGACCAGGTCTTGACCTTAAAGGCAACTCCTTTTTCTATTGGTGTGGTGGCTCTAACTGGATCTAATGGGACCAGTTTCCCAATGATTTTTAAATAGGATGGATAAGTGGTTGATTTTATATTATCTAATGATAATGGATGGATGATTTATTCTACAATGCAAGATTATGAACAACTAATTTATCCCGGGAAATTTCCACTCTAGTCTAACTTTTGATGATCTTTATCTACACATAGGCATATAGATGACTCTATTGATAAAAAAAAACATTAATCCATATGATAATTACTTTGTTCAAGTAGTTGAACAAAGTAATCATTAAAACAGTATTACACTATTCTTCATATATCATTGACATAAATATGATTGAAAGAATAACATTCCTTAAACATTCAATAATGATAAGTATAAGGATTGTTGTTAAAATCCATACATATATCAAATGATAGCAAGATTGAATAAACGTTGATTCATATAAAAGAATGAAGCAAAGACATAGATAATAGTACCATATGTAATTTGAATCCTTCCCTATATCAATTGCATTCAGATTCCATCTTTAAACTTAGAAATACTCTCACAAAAAGCAGCAGTGCATATCTCATCAAAGTATTCTTCACTGAAATTCAGAATATAGGCCCAGTCTTCATAAAAATATATCAGGAGCACAATAGTGTGACTTCCTGATCCAAGTTTTATACAAAAATTAAGGACCCTTTATAAAGACATGAAAGGGTCTGTAAATACTATCTAAGCTAACTGATTATGAAATAAAAATGCTATGATGTGGTATAACCAAATAATGAAAATCCCCTCGGAATAAGTATGCTTGCAGTCAATAGAATGATTCACTGTTTCGGCCGATCATCCTTTGGCTTGAGCTGACAGATAGCAAGCATTGGCTACAATTCTGGAGGGTGACTCGGACGTGAATGTAGTTGGGCTGAATATATAGCATCATGAGTTTCGGGAATCATGTAATTGATTGCATCGGTTAAACATTTCAGTGTTTCCTTTTGACTGTATGGTTTAACTAGGAAGAACCAAAAGGTGTCCCAAGTTAGACTTTGGATACTTGCTATTAATCTCTCCTTCTATTCTAAATCCTATTTGAATGATTGTTCTAGTGCTTTAGCAGATGGAAATTTACCTGGAGTGCACTCTGAAATCAAATTAGACAGATAAAGAGTATCATTAATTAACTCAATCAAGTTACTAGTTGTTAATCTGCATCTTGAAGTTTCCCTTTCCACTTTCATCAATTGTGATTGCCATTCTAGGAAAAGAGTTTCCTTGTGTGACTCTAGAATTCTAGATAGATTTGCAGCCTTCCCTTCATTGGTTTCTTTCCAAGCAAGAAAGTTTGTTAATGTATCATCAACCTGTTCCAAATTTTGCCTTGCATCAAATCATTTGTCAATCATTGATGAAGAAATCTCACAGAGGGTTTTAGTAAGGGAAATATTATGACATAGTAAATTTAACTGTTTAATCAATACTTTATTGATCCAAATAGCTTCAGATCTAAACTTTGTTGGTTGAGGAAAACTTTTGAGCTTTTCTATTTGTTGTGATAGTTGAGCGATTTGCTCATCTTTTGTTTTACTCATTTGTTCATTCATTGATTTCAGCTTGGTCAATGCTAGAGATAGCTCCTTTTGTTTCTGAACTGCACTTGACCTATCCTTTGCTTTTCCTTGAGAAATTACTCATTTAGTTGATTTTTTAATTATTCTTGCGCTGCCAATTGTTGTTCTAACTATTCTATCCTCTGTTGTCTTTTAGATACCTGTTCTTCTAATGAAACAATTGTTTGATCTTTTTCTTTGAGTAAATTGCTAACTTTTGATGCTTTATCCATAGTTGTTGCCGAGTATGCCTAGGCATATTGAGAGAGTTTTGTGAGGTCCTCGGAAGGATTGAATTCTTCTTTCCATACCACATTAGCCATTTCTGTCTATGCAGGTAAAAGGGAAGATTGATAAATCCTTCTCTTTTTCATTTGTCTTTTTACTACAGCCCTATGCTTAGGGCTATAGAAGACATCTAAAGGTGGTATTTTTTCTATATGCAAAATGACCTCATCCGATGGATCCTTAGGAATTATCTCTACATCTTGACTTATGGGTAGGCCGCTAGCTCTTTCAGTTGGAACCATATTTGTTGCTTTCTTGTGACCAATTGTCACTTCAGTTGTGCTAAAACCTTGCAAATTCGTAGGATTGCTTATAATGGAATCGAACTATTGCCATTCTTTAAGAAGCTTGGGATCAATCTAAGTATCTATCTCCATGCATTCACTTCCTTTTCCCTATTCTTTCTCCTATTCTGACACTTTTTCTCTCTCGGGAACTTTTCCTACTGTAGGCGTTTTGTCAACAGTTTAATATTTGGACTCGCTTGATTGAATTGTTGCGGTGGTGGCTAATAAGTCTAGAGGTAGAGTTTGCAACCTCTGTTCTCTAAGCATATTAAACATTTCCAGCCCTTCATCTTGATACTTGATCCTGGCCAATGATTCTACCTAAAATAGTGATTCAGCTGAGGAAAATAGGTCATCAAAGTCATCCTTTTCATGATCAAACTTTGTGATTGTGGCTTGTTCAAGAACATTATAGGCAACTTTTCTTGGATAATATTGCCTGTTGGGAATTGTTACAAGATTTAGCATTTGTGTTTTTAATTTTTCCTTTCTGTATGTTTGTAATCATGAAGAGTGAATACACCACATCTTAAAGGGAATGTAGGCCAAACCTGTTTCTTGGAATTTCTAAGGGTTTTGGATATCGCTTTTGTTGTTATCTGATAGGACAATTCTCAAGCTAGTAGCTTATCATGCACATATAGGGGAAGGACATGGGGTCTTGTAAGGCTACCAAAAATCCTTATATAAGTAAACTTGTCTTCTCCGATCCAATTACCTACTGCAGTCAAGTCCATCCCTCCTTCCTTGGAAATGCTGGGGGTAGGCTTATCAAAAATAGCATAATACACAGGCAACATAAAACCATTGCAAAATTTATACAGATGACTTTTGTAGCGAGCCTTCCATAACATTTGATGATAAATATGGATTGGCTTAGGGTCTTGGGGAGTCCATCTCCATCTAAGCATCAGATATTTAGAATTAAAGTATAGAGTATCCATAATGTAAGAACTGTAATAAAAAGGGGGAATGGTCCTGGTAGTTTTACTTGCATTTGATCTAAATTCGAGACTTGTTGTGGCTAATTTGTCGGACAAAGTGTTTGCCCAATCCATCACATAGCTATTGACTACTGCCTCCATCAGAGGAAAGATTTCAATGGTGAAATTAGTAGAGTCATGTATTCCCCACATTCTATACATCATAGCCTCGACATAATAGTAAGGATAAGCCAATGAGTCAATAGAGTACTTACTTGATGATTCACATTTGTGCTTCTGGGGGTTATGTATTCACTGCTTAATTGAGGCCGACTCTGACTCATTTTAATTTGCAAATTTTTCAAGGAAGGCTTTGTTATATCGCTTTCCAGGCTTAGGTAAGTGATACATTTCCATTAGATCATTAGGCTGAAACGAGCCAAATATCCTCCCGTCAGCTGTACAAAATATTTTGTTTGGGACTGGAATTTCTTCTACTACCCATCCCACTACATTAGTATATGGAAGGATTTTTTCTCATGCTGCTATTCAATGCAGATATGAACAAGCTAAATCTTTTATGGATGCTTCTGATTTGTTACTTAAGTCAGTTGTAGCTTCCTCTGATATTTCCTCAGGCTCTTCTGCTTCTATTAGATTGTAGATGCTCTCCCAGCTTGTATTTCCTAGACCGAGGCATGTAGTGTCTGAGATTAACCTTTTTTTGCTTGGTCTGGGATCTTTGGCTGGCTATGCTGTTGCTGTGGGAGCCATTGCTATGGATTTATTTCATTTCTTTCCCATTTGTTTCAAATTTCTAATTTTGGCGAAATTCTGCACAAGCGATTAAAAAACCGTGATATAGAGAAATGTTGCTGTAGACCAATATGATAGTGAAAAGTAGTTACGTCGATTAGCAGGTGATAATGGATTATAGTAAGATTGTCCCAGATAAAATCTAAAGGAAAGATATTCCCTTAACTGCTTCATTGATTAGCCGCTTAACCTATCAATCATGGTAAGAAGGTTTTAAATGTGTATCATGTCGTTTATATGTCGAATGATTCATTCAAGCATGGCTTAGATATGTTTGATGCATGATCAGTGATAATTCGGTGATCGGTAACGTGAAAGGAAAGGCTTTAATGTTTGTTTTAAACATCTCCGATCACCGAAAGGTGATACAATGCATACAAACCTTTTAAATATTCTCGAGATATGCACGTCATTAATGCATCGCAATCGGGGGATGGATTTGGGTTTTATTGTTGTGTCAATGTGGTTTCGCCGATTGCCGATGGCAATATACTTTATCGCGTTGGAGGATTTGAGCCTGCCTTCAATCATGTGTTGGCTTGTTGTTGTCATTACCGATTTGCCGATTGCGATATGCTTTATCATATCGAAGGATTTTAAGAGGCTCTATTTCATTGTGCTTTGGCATTTGACTTCCCTGATATCTGATTGCGATTGCCTTTTTGGATCAGAGAGAATGGATGTGTTTTGCGTATGTTTCCTTTGTTGTTGCGATATGCGATCTTCCGATCACTTTATCGCAGTAATGAAGAATTTTATAATATTTTAGAGACATACTTTATTTCTAATCAATTTTTTTTTGAAAATAATTCATTTACCTTAAGCCTTTTCATAATGGTTTTTCTTATGATGGGTTGATACCAATTTATTCACACATCTGGCTAAGTTTAAATTTAAAAGGGACCCATTTCAGATTATGATTTTGTTTAAAATTTTACGAAATGGGGGGTTGTTGTACAGCACAACAATTGGTGATTCACTGGGAGAAATAGTTATCTCTGAGAAAGTAATATAATACTTTAACTTTCTTAATCTGAAAATCTTATTTGATAGAGAAAATCTAATATGACTAGGTAATCATAAATTCTGAACATAATGATAACTATTTCTGCTATTTCATTTCTCTTCTTAAAATAAATACATTCTAAGCTTTAAGTAAAACTTAATTGGTTGATAATGATAAAACAAAAGACTTTTCCAACTTAGCTTTTATAATAACTCCTTTGTCATAGGTAGAGCCTCTGCTACCAGCAAATGTTTATAGTCTTGATAGGGTTACCTTTTAACCATTTGACCATTCATTATTCCATCCATTTTAGATTAAAATTAAAAAGAATGAATCCAAAAGATATGTTTCCTTATTTTTTGTATTACTTTTTCCTTTTTTCCTTATTTTGTAATATAAAAAGCCATTGTCCTAGTTTGGTGGCCAGCTGTTGACAATGCCATTCACTGGTTGTAATTTAACTGAACAAGTTGGTTCGTGATGAGACCCCTTGTCTTATAATTATAACCCATTACCCTGTTTTGGTATGGAGTATCGGTAATGTTAGTTGAACTATTCCCCTATGATCATGGTAAGCAGGCTTGTAATAAGACCTCTTATCTTTTCTATCAAATATATTTTAGAATTACACTCTGAGTAATTATAAACGTTAATGGATGGGATGAACAATTTTCTGCTTATGAGAATATGGATGATGGAGTGAGAGTTGAAGATTATAAGAATGAATTAGTTTTTGTTTTGTATTGATAACTGTTTTCAGGCTTCTAAAACTTTAAAATAATTTACAGTATTTCTAAGTTTTAGAAGATTTCACAAAAATAAAGTGGGGTTTTCATAATCTTATTATACCTAATTTCCTAGAGTTTTCTTTTTTCATTAAGGCTTCCATTTCTTAAAAGTAAATATCAAAACTAATTTATTTTGAGTAAATTTTTCAATATAGCAAAGACCAATGGGAGGCTTTTCATAACTTTATTTTCTAGGATTTTTTAAACAAACTAATTGATACACACAAATCTTGTTTAAAATTGAATATTTACAAAGGGAGAAGGGGTTACCTCCTCAATTGAAGAATTTTTTAAGAATAAGGCCATTGATAGGAAGAGAATCTCTCTTTCTTGATAGACCTTGCAATATGAATGTAGAAGGGCCTATCTTCTTGCTGATTTGGAATTGTCCAAGACACATCTTATGGAACTTCATATGTTTTCCTTTATCCTCGTGGGCTTTGTCCCATTTCAAAACTAAATAACCAACTTGTAAATGTTTTGAACCAGTTGAATTTGCATCAAAAGATGATTTAATAATTTGCTGATGTTTTGCATGTATAATTTGGCCTTTCTCCCTTTCTTCTTCCAGTTTCAATATTTCATCATGTCTTAATTGAATAGAAGATAAGGGACTTTCTTCAATAAACTGCACTAAAGCTAGTGATGAAAGTACTAAATTTGTTGGTATGACAGATTCCTTTCCATATACGAGATTAAATGGAGAAGTGCCTATGGAGGCCTTCTTTGTTATTCGATCAGCCCACAGTGCGAATATCAAAGACTTATGCCAGTTTTTATGATTCTACTCAATAGTTCTCTTAATGATTTTGATAAGATTTTTATTGGTGGATTGTGCTAAACCATTACCATAAGGGTATTAGTTTGTAGAATAGTTCAATTTAAATCCCCTTTTGATAGCAAACTCAAATATAGAATTTCCAGAGAATTAAGATGCATTATAAAAAATAAGAGCGTTCGGGGCACAAAACTTGGTAATAATGAACTGGTCTATGAATTCAATGATTGCCTTAGAGTTTTCTATCTTCAAAGGAATTTCTTCAACCCACTTAGTAAAGTAATCGGTAGTTGTAAGGATATACTTATGCTGTTTGGATGAATGTGGAGTGATTTCTCCAATGATATCCAATCCCCATTGTACAAAAGGTTGTTCAATGTTAACTGGTTGCAAAGGGAAAGCTGGCTTCCTTTGTTTTCCACTAGTAGTTTGAAAACTTTAGCGTTTCCTTACATATTCATGAGTATCTCTGAACAAGGTGGGCCAGTAATAACCAGCATGAATGATTTTGTGAAATTTTATATTAGCTCCAAAATGTCCCCTCGCTGGTCCATCATGTAGTTTCTGCAAGACCTTTTGCGCTTCAGGTTTTTCTAAGCATCTTAACAAAATTGAATCATAATTTTCTCTAAACAATACATCATATATAATTATGAAGTTTTTTGCTTTAAATCTTATGGCACGTTTGTTTTTATAGGAAATATTAGAAGGGGCATATCCATTTTTCAAATAGAAAATCAGATCTGGGTATTGTGATTCAGGATTAATGGTACTTATCTGATTAATTTCTTCAGTATCTTTTGTACCTTCAGGTTCCTAAATATTTGAAGCTCCTGCTAACAACCTGCAAAGACCTTGGCCTTTTACAATCTTTGCTGGTTTGATTTCCAAGTCATACTCTTGTAATGTTGTGACCCAATTCACTCTCTTTTCTTCTAATTCCCTTTGAACTAGTAACTGTCTTACTGTTGAAAAAGGGACTATAACTTTTGTGTGGGCTTTTAAGAGAAAGGGTATGTAGTGTTTAATGGCTTTGTACATAGCAAAGGCTTGTTTATCAACTTCTGAGTAATTATATTGAGCACCTTGAAGGTTTGAACTATAAAATGAGATTGGTGCTTCCCTATTTTGATCATTAATTTGTGTCAACACTGCTGCATAAGATGAATCAGATGCAAGGGTGTATAACATAAAATGATTGAAAAATTAGGAGTGGTTATATCAAGGGAATTTATGATTGATTGTTTGATGGAATGAAATGCTCTTTTTCTACAGGCCCCCATTTAAACACTGAATTTTTCTTGATCATGGTTTGTAATGGCAAAACAATCTGGGAGAAATCTGGAACAAATATTGTTACAAAATTAATTTGACCTAAAAATGACTGCATGGATTTTTTATTATGAGGGAATGGAATGCCAGAAATCTCTTTGATTCTATTTGGATCAATATAAATACCATCCTTTGAAACAATGAAGCCCAAGAGCTTACCTTGATCAACAGCAAAAAAGCACTTCTTTGGATTGAATGAGATATCGTACCTTTTGCAGCGTTCAAGTATTTGTTTTAGATCATGTAAATGATTTGATCTTTTCTTGCAGAACATAGTAATATCATCTAAATAGACAACTATTGATTTATTGATCAATCCTTTGTATGCGATGTCTATTTCTCTTTGGAATGTAGCTCCAACATTGATTAATCCAAAAGGCATTTTTTGATAGGCATAAGTTCCCCACTTGGTTATAAAGGTAGTTTTAAGTTTGTCATCAGGGTGGACCAAGATTTGATTATACCCCGAAAAACCATCTAAGAAGGACATTAGTTCAGAACTTGCTACTGAATGGATTGTTTGCTCCATGGTAGGTAAAGGGAAGTTACCTTTCTCACTTTCTTTGTTAAGATTTCTGAAATCGATACAAATTCTAATTTCGCCATTTTTCTTCCATACTGGAACCATATTGGACACCCAGTTTTAATGTCTAATAGGAAAAATTATCTTAGCTTTCAAGAGTTTGTTTAATTCAGCTTTTATTTGACTCTCTAAGTTAGGATGAATATTCCTTAACTTTTGTTGCACTGGTTTTTGTTCAGAAAGCATTGGAATAGTATGTTGAATAATATATGTATCGTATGTTTTCAAATCATCATATTTCCAAGTGAATATATTTTTATATTTATGAAATATTCTAATGAATGAAATTCTTTCTTCTGAGGAAAGTCCTAATCCCAAGTTGATGGTTTGTAGATTATGCTCAGTACCTAGGTTTATCAATTCAAATCTCAAAGTAGAACTTTGGAGCTTTGAGTTAGTAACCTGTTTAAACCTGTCTTTGATCTCATAAAGGTCTTCAACCTTAACCACTAGTTTAGGTATTGAGTTCTCTTCAAGCTTTTCCTTCATTTGAAGGTCATTTTCAGAAGTTAAGAAATTTAAAATATCTTCATCGTGATTGAATAGTCGCCAATTAGTGACATTATCATGAATTGATGGTCTAAAAATTAGCTCTACTAAGAATCTATCATGATTGTAATCTTCAGATAGAAGGAGCTTGAAAGCGACATTAGCTAGTAAATATGTTGCCGCATTTTTGAACCTAGGGATGGGGGAAATATTGAATGCTAAAAATTGAGATATAAGATCCTGTACCAAAGATTGATAGTGTTTAAGGTGACTAGAAAGGCAATGAATAGTATTCTTGACTTGTTTTATAACAATTTCTGAATCACCGAACACTTTCAAATATTGAACTTTAAGACCAATTGCTTTGTAGAGTCCTTGAATTAAGGCTTCATATTCAGCTGTATTGTTTGTGCATTCAAATTCCAACCTACATGATAACATGGTATTTTCTCCCTCAGGATTAACTAAAATACGTCCCACCCTTGCACCTTCACTAGATTTAGACCCATCAAAATATAATGACCAAAAGAAAGATTTATCTACAGTTATATTTACAATTTCCTCATCAATTTTAACACATCTTGATGTAACTGTTTGTCAAAAATTTTCAATTTGAGATGTGAACTTATTAACTGATAAAGGTGATGGCTGAGCGATAAAATTGCCAAAGAATGATTCAAATGAGTAATTCCCCAAAATATTTTTTTGAAGGCAGCTCCTTTTCCGTTTGGTGTGGTGGCTCCTACTGGATTTAATGGGACTAGTTTCCCGATGATTTATAAATAGGATGGATAAGTGGTTAATTTTCTATTATATAATGATAATGGATGGATGATATATTCTATAATGCAAGATTATGAACAACTAATATATCACGGCAAATTTCCACTTTAGTGTAAATTTTGATGATCTTTATCTACAAATAGGCATATAAATGACTTTATTGATAAATAAAAACATTAATCCATATGATAATTACTTTGTTCAAGTAGTTGAACAAAGTAATCATTAAAAGACTATTACATTATTATTCATATATCATTGACATAAATATGATTGAAAGAATAGCATTCCTTAAACATTCAATAATGATAAGGACTGTTGTTAAAACACATACATATATCAAATGATAGCAAGATTAAATAAACAATGATTCATATAAAAGAATGGACCAAAGACGTAGATAATAGTACCATATGTAATTTGAATCCTTCCCAATATCAATCACATTCAGATTCCATCTTCAAACTTAGAAATAATCTCACAAAAAGTAGTAGTGCATATCTCATCAAAGTATTCTTCATTGAAATTCAGAATATAGGCCGAGTCTTCATAAAAATATATCTAGAGCACAAGTGTGACTTCCCGATCCAAGTTTTATACAAAAATTAAGGACCCTTTTTAAAGACATGAAAGAGTCTATAAATACTATCTAAGCTAACTGATTATGAAATAAAAATTCTATGATGTGGTATAACGAAATCATGAAAATCTCCTTGAAATGAGTATGCTTGTAGTTGGTAGAATGATTCACTGTTTTGGCCAATCATCCTTTGGCTTGAGTTGGAAGATGGAAAGAATTGGTTGCAACTTTGGAGGGTGACTCAGACATGAATGCAGTTGGGCTGAATACATAGCATCATGAATTTTGGGAATCAGGTAACTGATTGCATCAGTTAAACATTTCAGTGTTGCCTTTTGACTGTATGGTTTAACTAAGAAGAACCAAAAGGTGTCCCAAGTTAAACTTTGGATACTTGCTATTAATCCATCCTTCTATTCTAAATCATGTTTGCATGATTGTTCCAGTGCTTTAGCTAATGGCAATTTACCTGTAGTGCACTCTAAAATCAAATTAGACAGATAAAGAGTATCATTAATTAACTCAATCAAGTTACTAGTTGTTGATCTGCATCTTGAAGTTTCTCTTTCCGCTTTCATCAATTTTGATTGTCATTCTAGGAAAAGAATTTCCTTGTGTGATTCTAGAATTCTCTGCAGATTTGCAGCTTGCCCTTCACTGGTTTCTTGCCAGGCAAGAAAGTTTGTTAATGTCTCTTCGACCTGTTCCAAATTCTGCCTTACGTCAACTGATTTGTCAATCATTGATGAAGAAATCTCACAAAGGGGTTCAACAAGGGAAATATTATGACATAGTAAATTTAATTGTTTAATCAATTCTTTATTGATTTGGATAGCTTCAGGTCTAAACTCTGCTGGTTGAGGAAAGTTTTTGAACTTTTCTATCTGTTGTGATAGTTGAGCGATTTTCTCATCTTTTGTTTTACTCATTTGTTCATTCATTGATTTCAACTTGGTCAATGCTAGAGATAGCTCCTTTTGTTTCTGAACTGCACTTTGGTCTATTCTTTGCTTCTCCTTGAACAATTGCTTGTTCAGTTGATTGTTTAATTGTTGTTGTGCTGCCAATTGTTGTTCTAATTGTTCTATCCTTTGCTATCTTTCAGATACCTGTTCCTCTAATGAAACAATTGTCTGATCTTTTTCTTTGAGTAAATTGTTAACCTCTGATGCTTTATCCATAGTGGCTACCGAGTATGCCCCAGCATATTGAGAGAGTTTTCTGAGGTCCTCAGAAGGATTGAATTCTTCTTTCCATACCACATTAGCCATCTTTTTTTGTGTAGGTAAAAGGGAAAGTTGATGAATCATTCTCTTTTTCCTTTGTCTTTTTACTACAGCCCTATGCTTAAGGCTATAGAAGACATCTAAACATGGTATTTCTTCTATATGCAAAATGATTTCATTCGATGGATCCTTAGGAATTATCTTTACATATTGACTTATGAGTAGGCCACTGGCTCCTTTCGTTGGAACCATATTTGTTGTTGTCTTGTGACCAATTGTCACTTTAGGCATGCTAAAACCCTGAAAATTCTCAGGATTGCTTCTAATGGAATCGAACTGTTGCCATTCTTTAAGAAGCTTGGGATCAATTTGAGTATTTATATCCATGCATTCACTGCCTTTTCCCTATTCTTTCTCTTGTTCTGGTGCTTTTTGTCTTTCGGGAACTTTTCCTACTGCAAGAGTTTTGTCAACAGTTTGTTGTTCGGGCTCACTTGATTGAACTGTTGGGGTGGTGGCTAATAAGTCTAGAGGCAGAGTTTGCAACCTTTGTTCTCTAAGCATATTAAAAATTTCTAGCCCTTCATCTTCATACTTGATCCTGGCCAATGATTTTACCTAAAATTGTGATTCAGCTATGGAATTGGCTTGTTCAAGAAAATTATAGGCAACTTTTCTTGGATCATATTGCCTGTTGGGAATTGTCGCAAGATTTAGCATTTGTATTTTTTATGTTTCCTTTTTTTCATATTTGTAATCATGAAGAGTGAATACACCGCATCTTAAAGGGAATGTAGGCCAAACTTCTTTCTTGGAATTTCTAAGGGTTTTGGATGTCCCTTCTGTTGTTATCTGATAGGCCAATTCTCGAGCTAGCAGCTTATCAGGCACATACAGCGGAATGACATGGGGTCTTGTAAGGCTACCAAAAAGCCTTATATAAGTAAACATTTCTTCTACGAACCAATTACCTACTGTAGTCAAGTCGATCCCTGCTTCCTTGGAAATCATAGGGGTAGGCTTATCAAAAATAGCATAATACACAGGCAACATAAAACCATTACAAATTTTATACAAATGATTTTTGTAGTGAGCCTTTGATAACAGATGATGATAAATATGGATTGGCTTAGGTTCTTGGGGAGTCCATCTCCATCTGAGCATCAGATATTCAGAATTAAAGCAAAGAGTATCCATAATTTAAGCACTATAATAAAAAGGGGGAATGATCCTGGTAGTTTTACATGCATTTGATCTAAATTCGAGAATTGTTGTGGCTAATTTGTCGGACAAAATGTTTGCCCAATCCATCACATAGCTATTGATTGTTGCCTCCATCAGAGGGACCATTTCAATGGTGAACTTAGTAGAGTCATGTATTCCCCACATTCTACACATCATAGCCCCAACATAACAGTAAGGAGAAGCTAATGAGTCCACAAAGTACTTACCTGATGATTCATGTTTATGCTTCTCGGGGTTATGTCTCCACTGCTTAATCGAGGCTTACTCTGACTCGTTTTCATTCGAAAAGTTTTCAAGGAAGGCTTTGTTATATCACTTTTCAGGCTAAGGTAAGTAATCTATTTTCCTTAGATCATTAGGCTGAAATTAGCCAAATATCCTCCCATCAGCCGTACAAAATGTTCTGTTTGAGACTAGAATTTCTTCTACTACCCATCTCTCTACTTCAGTATATGGAAGGATTTTTTCTTGCACTGCTATTCTATGCAGCTATGAACAAGCTAAATATTTGAGGGATGCTTCTAATTTGTTATTTGAGTCATCTGTAGCTTCCTCTGATATTTCCCCAGGCTCTTCCGCTTCTATTAGATTGTAGATGCTCTCCCAGCTTGTATTTCCTAGACCAAGGCACGTAGTGTTTGAGATTAACCCTTTCTTGCTTGGTCCGGGATCCTTGGCTGGCTGTGCTATTGCTGTGGGAGCCATTGCTGTGGATTTTTTTGATTTCTTTCCCATTTGTTTCAACTTTCTGATTTCAGCAAAATTCTGCACAAGTGATTGAAAAACCGTGATATAGAGAAATGCTGCTATAGACCAATATGATAGTGAAAAGTAGTTACGTTGATCAGCAGGTGATAATGGATTATAGTAAGATTGTCGCGGATAAAATCTAAAGGAAAGATCTACCATTAACTGCTTCATTGGTTAGCTGCTTAACCTATCAATCATGGTAAGAAGGTTTTAAATTCCCATCATGACATTTATATGTCAAATGATTCATTCAAGTGTGGCTTAGATATGTCTGATGGATGATCAGTGATAATTCACAAATTGGCGATCGGTAACGTGAAAGGAAAGGCTTTAATGTTTTTTTTAAACATCTCCAATCACCGAAAGGTGATACAATGCACGCAAACCTTTTAAATATTCTCGAGATATGTGCCTCATTACTGCATCGCAATTGGGGGATGGATTCAGGTTTTATTGTTCTGTCAATGTGGTTTCACTGATTGCCGATGGCGACATACTTTATCGCATCAAAGCATTTGAGCCTGCCTTCAATCATGTGTTGGCTTGTTGTTTTCATTATCGATTTGTCGATTGCAATATGCTTTATCACATTGGAGGATTTTAAGAGGCTCTCTTTCATTGTGCTTTGGCACTTGACTTCCCTGATATCCGATTGTGATTTCCTTTTCGGATCGGAGATAATGGATGTGTTTTGCGTATGCTTCCTTTGTTGTTGCGATGTGCAATCTTTCGATCGCTTTATTGCAGTAACGAAGAATTTCATAATATTTTAAATGCACACTTTATTTCTATTCAAAAAGCTTTTTAAAATAATTCATCTACCTTAAGCCTTTTGATAAGGGTTTTTCTTATGCTGGGTTAATACCAATTTATTCACACATCTGGCTAAGTTTAAATTTAAAAGGGACCCATTTCAGATTATGATTTTGTATAAAATTTTATGATATGGGGGTTGTTGTACAACACAACATGACCACAACAACAAATCTGAGAAAACCACCTTCAACTAACCCTGCGTTTCTCTAAATTGACATCGAATTTTAGAATGCTAATTATTGGGAAACTAATTAAGTCTATTTTTTAATTTATTAATAATAATGTTTAATTTATTAAAAATAAAGGAGAACAAATATTATTTACCAACAAGAGCATAAATAATTATAAAATAGAATTATATGTTAAATTATAATAAATGGCATGATACAAAATGGTATAAATGGATGAAATATATGTCAGGAAATGGTAATAATCATGATAATTTAGTGACCCAAGATCTCCCTCGAGCTTAACATGTTGCATGTCCATGCAACCCAATGCCTCTATATTAAGCAAGATGCAATACATTTATCAAAATGCTCACCCCAACTCATGATATTGATGGAACAGAAAAAAAATTCCCCAAAATCCTATTCAAAAGAATGGTTATTCAATTCAAGAAATGATGGTGAAGTTATAACAATTTTCACATTCATTTTTCATAATATATATGAAGTTGTAGAAAAATATGATACAATTAACAACTTACTTCGTTAACCATTTTCTCAAAAATTGCAAACCCGATTTTGCTGAAATTTTGCAAGAATATTTCTACTATATTAATGTTTCTCCAATAAAAAAGTCAGAGCTATCTGATGCACATATCCCAATATATAAGAAAAATGGATGAATGATAATGTTTTATTTCTCAAAACTTATAAATGAGTTTTTCCTTAAAATTTTCGGGTTTGTTCCTATTACCATAATGCTTCTACACACTGAAAACCAAGGCTATTTGATGCACTAAATTTAGGATATTAATAAAATGGTTGGAGGTAATAGTGCATGATTTTTGGAAATTTACAAACTAGTTCAGCTCAAAAATTTCTAGGTTTGTGTATTTTAATGATACCTCTTTGCAGTCCAAAAATCACAAGAATCCAATTGATGGTTTTAAAGTTATAAGTTAATCAATTTCTACACTATATAAAAATGATTTTATATGCCTTAAATGAGGAAACAAAGAAAACATTTGTCATCCATAGAAACTCTGCCCCCAAACTAAGAAATTAACATTCCCTCATGCTACACTAGAAAATAGTTTGAGGTTGTTTATATAAATGTTATTGAAATCTCTACTTGGTGTAAAACAACATGGAATAAGGGAGGTTTTGAGAATGAATAAGGATATTGATGGATGATAAAGAGTATTAATGGAATGGTCATGAGAAATAAATAAATGAAAAGTACACTCTCCCAAACTGAAATATTTTGTGTCTTTAAAAAAATGAGAAATGGCAAAGAAGTGGACATAATTATTTGAAAACATGAATAAATAATGATCCATGGTTTTCATGACATTCTCTTAGAATTTTAATAAATAAAAAACTTACGTTATTTTATCTCAACTTTTACCTCTGTGAAAGTGTAGAATGACATAGATAAATTGACATTTGTTGAAGCTTATGTAGGCTGAGATGATGCTAAAATTGATTCAAAAGGTGCAAGCTATGCAAGTTGAAATAAATTAATCATAAAGTATAGCATGGTTTCATTCCCCCAAAATGATTAGTTTCCATGTCATCAACATTTATATAACACATATCATGAGTAGTCACTCTCAATAATTCATCACCTTAGTAACTTCGTTATATGTTGTGAATTCCATGGGATAATAGTAGATAAAAATGGAATGTAAAAGAGGGTAATAATGATGAGAACAATATGCATTATTTATACCAATAAACTTTGGTTTTTATGGAAACCAAAATGGTGAGAATAAGTTACCTCAGCCTTTTCTTCTCAAGGTTTGACCAATTACCTCACATTCACAATTAGAATTAGGCCACTTTATTCTACCCAAAAATAATAGTAGTGTTGTTAAGCTACAAATAAATGGTGATTGCTTGGGAAGATAAATTATCTTTGGTTAAATATATGAAACTTTGTAGGACAAAGGAATGATATATTAGATGATACAAAATTTCAAATCTCAAATATCCTGAAAGTGGCATCCCTGATATGCAAAGTGAATATTTAGACTTCATTAATAAATGTAAACCATAATCATCATCATCTAAGAACTGATTAAATATTGCCCCATGAAGCATGAGTTCTAGGAAACCTTATATATGAAACATTAGGCTTTATTGGCAATTTTTTTTTAGAAGAAAAGGTAACAAAATAGATCATAGTATTGAATTAACTTCTATACCACCAGAATGGCAACTTCAGCCAACAAGCATTCATAGCCTCGACATGGATGCCTTTTAACCCATTGATATTTCAATGTCTCATTTCTTGAAAATAAATAGATAGTTACAAGAGCATTTCAATTTACTTAGATGTCTAATGAGGATCATTGTTTTTTCTTTTTAACCAGTTAATAACAATTCCATTCATGGGAGCTAAAAAATGTGAACAAGTTGACACATGATGCAACCTCTTGTCCTTTAGTTTTACAACTAAAGGCCATTACTCTAGGTTGGTGACTAGTACTGGTAATTTCACTATATTAGGAGCTATGATTATGGAAGGTCAGCTCATGATGAGACCTCCTATCCTCGAGTTGACTATTTAAGTTTAAAATTAAACTATTCTTATTGTTCATCAACAAAATATTACTTAATAGATAGGGTGGCAAATTAGCTCGTTAAGAGCTAAGGATGACGTAAAAGGTTTTGTAGTAGTTATTTTGAACATGGCTAATCTTGCTTCTCGAAAGCTAATAATCTTGAAATAATTTTTGATAAATATATTTTGATTTGTTAACATTGTGGTTGAAAAAAATTTCATTAGATAGTGATGGAAATATTTAAATACAATTTTTTGGTAATCATCATAAAATTTTAAAGATCATGGATTGTCGAATTAAGAAAGTTGAAAGTTGGCATAATGGAATCATTTTTTGGTAATTATTCCTTAAAAATAAGATTATCCATATAGATAAGAAAAAGTTAAATTGACTGGTGAATAATTATGTCAAATATGACTTGGAACATTAAAAATATTTCCCATTCACCAAGGAGAAATTTTTCTTGAAAAGACCTAGAAGTGTTGAACCAAGAAAATGAGCAAAAGGGTGAAAATGGGATAATAAAAGTAGTTGTGACTCAAGTAATGATCATCATGACTCAGGTAAAAATAATCATAACTTAGGTAAAAATAGTCTTTATTGAGGAAACAATGAATGCGACCTAGGAAACAATGACTATAACTCAGGGAACAAGAATTGTGACTTACAAGACAAGAAATATGACTCAAGGAAGCACAAATCTGAGTTAGGAAACAACAATTGTGACTGAAGTAACAATAGCTGTGAGTCATGAAACAACAACTACGATTGGGGGAACATCAACTGTGAGTCAGGAAACAACAATTGTGAATGAAGGAACAATAATTGTGAGTGAGGAAATAATAGTCGTGGTTAAGGGAACAACAAGTGTGACTAAGGAAATAACAATTGTGATTGATGGAACAATAGGTGTAACTTGGGAAACAAAAGTTATACCTCAGGTAGAAACAACTATGGTTTGAGATTTATTTATCCAATAGGACGATTGTTTCATGTTACAACCTTGAAACTACTCGTAGGATTTAAATATTGTGGACATGAAGTATCAAGAATAATTGTAGAAATCCTTCCTAAGAACTAACTCAATGGGCAATCCTAGCAAGGTGACATGGAGAAGGATTAGTCATCCAATAATCATAGTCACTTTACAAAATAATGATGAATTAATAGTAAATCATTTCTCACAATACTTACAATAAGAGTGTTTTAATATTTGAGATGAGGAAACCATATAATTAATAATACTTGTGGAACAAATGAATAAATGTGGAGAAACAACATAAAAATCAAGAATTTCCTTCTTTTATTTTGATGAAGGAACAACAGACATGACTTTGAAGGAAACAACACATGAAACATAAAAGCAAAAGAAAAATAAGAAAAGACACAACACTTTATTGAAAAATGAGAAATAAATAAATAACCTAAGTTACAACAGCTATGATTTCGGATGCAACGATGTTGTTTCCTAAGGGAACAACAATTTGTTCCTAGGAACACCAATTTGCTTCAAGGAACAATAATCTGTCATTGGTGAATGAATGGAAATAAAATATCTTTTGGAAAAATAATTTAGAAGAAATGACTTGGATCTTCAAATGGAGAATAATTCTTCATTTCTGCTTGTATGAATCCATCAAGTAATGAAAAATTCTTCATGTTGTTATCTTTATGTTGGTGGGCAATAGCGAAACAATTTTTCAATAAGCTCTGATGATCCAATTTGTTTTATATCTTAGCACCTAGAAAGACTCAACATGATATGATATTAAATATTTAGTAGATGCCTCGATGAAATTTTCTTATTCATTAACATTTTCTTTAAAAATTACTCGTTCACAAATTGATCTCTTTTATTCTCCTGGAACCTGCAAAAAACGAGTGTTTACCTCCATTAAAGCATGAAATAATGGACAAAGAGAGGTGATTGAGCTCCTGTAATCCAAAGAATAGGAAAAGAAATAATAAGTAGATTCTCTGTAAAACAAATCCATAGAAATATAAACAAAGAGAAAAAAAATTGTCACTCGTAGGAGAGTAGCGGTTGACCCTACAGACCAGCATTGTGTTAATCATAACTTCATTTTTTTCATACGATTTGAGTAATTCCAAAAATAAATGAAAGGAAATTCGTATTTTTATCTGCAATAGAAATATTTTTTAAAAATTCCATATGATGATATGTCAAACATAGTAAAAAGGACCTCCATTAGAGAGTTCTTTTCTATTTCTGAGCTTATACGAACAATCCATATTTTAAGCATATTTTTTTTGATTGATGATGGATTTATTTTATTAAAAGATTAAATGAATTTATATTAATTTATCTATCTCCAATAGAAATATATTTTTAATAAAACAATAATTGATGGATCAAATGTGCTAAGGAAGAATTTGAAAAATATTGTTTGAAGAATGCTGATTGTTTTGAATGTTCCCGACTAAGTTTTTAGAATGTTTATTCCAAGAACGCAAAGCCATAAATATGATAACAATATTTTTTCCCAAAATGGTGATGAGTGTTTTCAGAATTATAATAATAAAGTGGTGAATTTATCTACCTTTTCTTTTCCTCCTTCTGTTTTTATGGTTTTAAGCAAAGGTCTAAACTTTGCCTTGGCCCCTAAGAAGATCCCTGTCGGTGATATTATCTGTGACGTGGAATTTGGGATTTGGGGTTTACCTGATAGTATTAAGAATACTATTAGGCAGGATTGTGCTCTTATCCTAAGGAAGGCTAAGCCTCCCAGGAGCAACCTTAGCAGGGATGAATTTGAAGCCCTTAAATCGTTAAATCAGAACAAAGATATTGTTGTTCTGAAAGCTGACAAAGGTGGGGCTGCAGTCATTCTTAATAAGGTAGACTACCGCAATAAAATGCTAGATCATCTTCATAATAGCGGTAGCTATAAGAAGCTTCCCAAAAACCCGTTAAAGAGGATCTCCAGGATTGTGGCCCATGCCATTAAAACCAGTGACTCAGTGAGTCCCCTACACCATAAACTCATTGAGAGAAATCCTATCATGCCTAGAATCTATGGGCTCCCTAAAATCCATAAGGAAGGAGCTCCCCTTAGGCCTATCGTCAACACCATTGGAGGTCCTACCTATCTTCTTGCTAAGTTTCTTGCCTTGAAGCTTAAGCCCTTAGTTGGTCATACTTCGTCCTTCGTTAAAGACTCAACTTCCTTTATTGAGGAGCTCAAGGACATCAAGCTTGACTCTTGTGACATTCTGGTCAGTTTTGATGTTGTTTCCCTCTATACTTGCATCCCTATTAATGAGGCCTTGGACGTGATCTACCGTCTAACTGATCCTGATACCGCTCGGTTAGTTGAGATCTGCCTCACCTCTACCTTTTTCAGTTTTGAAGGAGAGTTCTTTGAGCAAACTTGTGGGGTTGCCATGGGCTCACCCCTATCCCCTATTGTGGCTAATCTTTTTATGGAGGATTTTGAATATAGGGCTCTGAACTCAGCCCGAATCCTACCCAAGCTCTGGAAAAGGTATGTAGATGACACGAATGTCATCTGGCCTCATGGCCAAGAAGAGTTAGATCTCTTCTTTGATCATCTCAATAGTCAATCCTCGGCTATTAAGTTCACTAAGGAACAAGAAGTCGATGGTTGCCTCCCTTTCCTTGATATTCGTATCTCCAAGAATGAGGATGGTTCCCTCTCCCACCGAGTGTTTCGCAAGAAAACTCATACAGAGCAGTATCTTGATGCTAGTTCCCATCATTTCGTGGCCCAGAAGTTGGGGGTTCTCAACACCCTTGCAACTCGTGCCTTAAGGATCTCTGAAAAAAATAGCTTCGATGACGAAAAATCCCATCTCCTTAATGTCTTTTTCAAGAATGGTTATAGCAGACACTTAAGACATAAGGCTTTCCTCAAAGCAGCGAAGAATTCGTTTACTAGGAAGGAGCCTAAAGAGCGAATTCCTGGTGTCCATCTTCTGTATGTTCAAGGGACCACGGATAAGATTGCGAGGGTTCTTAAGAAGTATAATATTCCCGCAACGTTTAGACCTCTTAACACCATTCGTAAATCCCTCAGATCTGTAAAGGATCCCGTCGACCCCAAAGATATGAAAGGCGTTTATATTATTGCTTGTTCTTGTGGAGCCCCCTATATTGGTGAGACTGGTCGCTCCATTAATCAAAGGATTAGTGAGCACGCGGCTGACCTAAAGCATATGAGAACTAAATCTTCCGCGTTAGCAGAACATGTAGAGAAAACCAATCATCATGTCTGCATCGAGGAGGCTAGTGTGATTGCTAGAGTGTCTCAATCCCATCACCGGAAATTTAGGGAAGCCCTTGAAATTGAAAAAAGGCCGATCAATCTGAATAGGGAGGATGGCTGGAAGATTAGTAGTTGCTGGATCCCAGCTCTCTCCTCCTAGTTGTCTGCCTTCTTTCTCTCCCTCAATTTTTGTTTTCTATTAAGTTGGTGTTTTCTATGTATTTATTTATTAATATTAGTTATTTATATTATTTATTTATTATTATTATTATATATATCTATATAATATAATATATATATTATATATATTATTTTTATTTATTTATTATTTATTGTACTTATTTATTTATTATTATTATTATTATTATTATTTTTGTATCTTATTTATTAATTTTTGTGCAGTTCTTTGCATATTAATTTTATTGTAATTCATATAAATTAATTTTAATGAATATAATTTTCTAATATAAAACTATTATACCTGTTCCTTAAATTAATTGTTATTATTGTAATATTTTTTCCTTTTTTTATTTTTATTTTTTGTTATATATATATTATTATATATATATATTTAGGTTTGAAATTAAACTATTATATATATTAATATATATATTATATATATATATATATATATATATATTATTATTATTTCATTTATATAATTTTTTTTTTTTTTTAATTCATTTTTTTTTTTTCAACATATTTGAAAATTATTAATTTTTTGATTAATGTTAATATATTATTATTAAATTTTCCTTTATCTTGGTCAAACTAGCTGTTATCATGTCATTTCTAGCTGTTATTTTTTAGCTGTTGAGTCATGGATTCTCTGCCCTCTCTATATAATGTGCTAAATGAGATCTGCTCTTTCAACTTGTCGTGACGATGAACCACACTGGATGGTTCGAAACGCGTCGACATATGTTTTTCTATGTGATTTTCGCCGAAAATTCTTCAAAAAAATTGATATGGATCACAGAAGTCTAAATTCAATAATCTCAAAAGAAGCAAGCTTCATTGGGTCCCAAAACATGGAGAAAGAAGGAACCACAACCAGAAAGATGTGGTATAGCCTTATATGTGGAAGGAAAGGAAAATTAGTGGTACATCGACAGTGGATGCTCGAAACGTGTCGCAGGTGATAAAGAAAAACTTCAGTCATATAATGCCTTAGAAAGGGAAAGAAAGGTATCATTTGGAAATGACACCCTTACACTCATAATAGGTAAAGGCTTTGTTCTTTTAAATAAAAGGTCAAAGCTGGAAATGTTATATATGTTGAGGACTTAGAGCATAATCTATTGAGTGTTAGTCAAATCTGTGATCAAGCAAATGACGTAGTATTTCAAGCAAATGGATGTATTGTTCGTGAGCTTGATACAGGAGAAATAGTGATCAAAGGCATAAGAACTCCAAATAATTTATACGTACTCAAGGGAGGACAATAGCAATGCTATCTAAGAAAAAATTATGAACACTGGCTATGGCACAAAATATTGGGGCATCTAGGCTTCCCTTAGATCAGGAAATCATGCAAATATCAGGTTGTCCGTGATCTTCCTGACATCAAAATTCTAGAAAATACAATATGAAAATCATGTCAATTTGGTAAACAAACCAAAACACATTTCTGTGAGAAGGAAGGATCGGCTAGTAAGCCACTTGAACCTGTCCATACTGATTTATGTCTTCCATCAAGGAAAAAGTCACTTCGTGGAGAAGAATACTTTATATTGTTCATTGACAACTTTTCCAGGATGTGTTGGATAAGACTTCTGAAGCATAAAGACGAAGCTTTCGAAAAATTCAAAGCTTTCAAAGCCTTGGATGAGAACGAATCAATCGAAAAATCAAACGCCTTAGGTCTGATTAAGGAGGGGAATTCACCTCGGATGAATTTTTTGACTTTTTTGAAGAACATGGAATAAGAAGGGAATTCTTTACTACAAGGACTCCTCAGAAAAATGGAGTGGTACAAAGGATGAATAGAATGGTTCATCAAATTGCACGTGCTCTACTTGATGAGTCTGGAACTCCTGCAACCTTCTGGGGTTAAGATGAATTTGCTGCCATTACTATTCTCAACGAAAAAAGCATCCAAGTAAACAGCACTCAAGCTCCTCATGAACTTTGGTATGGTAAGACTCCTATGGTAAAATACTTCAAAGTTTTTGAAAGCAAATGTTACATCAAAAGGACTAATGAAAAGCTTGGAAAGTTTGAACCTAGAGCAGATGAAGGCATTCTCCTTGGTTAATCTTCCCGAAGTAAAGGATATAAGTGTTACAACAAAATACTTGGAAAAATTGTTGAAAGTATTGATGTGGTGGTTGATGATGCAGGTGACAATCCAAAGCAGATAAAAATCGAAGATTATGAAGATGAAGAGGACTATCCTTCAACATCAGATCTGACTAATGCTAAAGAAGAAACTTATGAGGCACCAGAAGAATAGATAAGAGTATAGGAAAGGACTCCATCTAGGTATGTCTAGAAGAACCATCCAGAGACTCAAATTTTTGGGTAAAAAGAGGCAGGTGTACAAACAACAAGAACTATTACAGAAGCTTCAAGCTATCTGGCATTGATCTCGTCCATCAAACCATGAAAAGTGAAGCATGCAAAGGTTAATGCTGGGTCAAGGCCATGAATGAAGAATTTGAGTAGATTGAAAAGAATAACACTTGGGAATTGGTTCCTAGACCTAATGATAAGAATGTCATAGGTTCAAAATGGATATTTAAAAACAAGCTGAATGAAAATGCATATGTTATTAGAAACAAGGCCATGCTTGTTTATAAAGGGTATGCTCAACAAGAAGGTATAGACTTTGAACAAACTTTTGCACCAGTTGCTAGAGTTGAAACCATAAGAATGTTCCTTTCTCTCTCTAGCTTTCACAAGTTCAATGTATATCAAATGGATGTGAAAGCTGCCTTTCTAAATGGAGACTTAGAAGAAGAAGTGTATATTGAGCAACTAGATGGATACATCCTTGGAAATGATCCAAAACTTGTATGCAGACTCAGAAAGGCTCTCTATGGTATTAAACAAGCTCCAAGGGCTTGGTATTATCGTCTGGATAAATACCTCCATCAACAAGGTTTTTCAAAAGGATCAGTAGATAGCAATCTATATATAAAAATTGATAATGATAAATTGCTAATACTTGTTGCGTATGTTGATGATATCATCTTTGGTAGTAATGAAGAAGCCATGAGTCAAAACTTTGCTTTGGCAATGAAGAAAGAATTCAAAATGTCCCTGCTTGGTGAGTTCATGTATTTTCTTGGTTTACAATTCCAACAAAATAAAGACCGTATCTTTCTATCACAAACCAAGTACCTCAAGCAGATGTTGAAGAAATATGGCATGCAAGATTCAAAACCAGTATGTACCCATATGGTAACAGGATGCAGCCTTAACTCAAATGGTGAATCAGGTGCAATACATCAACCAACGTATAGATCCATGATTGGTAGTCTGCTCTATCTAATAGGTACCCGATAAGACATCATGCATGCAGTAGGAATAGTTGAAAGATTTCGGGCAAATCCAAAGGAAGCACAAAGGATTTTCAAATATCTTCAAGGAACTCAAAACTATGACATATGGTATCCTAGAGACACATATCTAACACTTCTTGCATATATAGATGCAGATTGGGTAGGAAGCGTGGATGACAGAAAAAGCACTGGTGGTGGTGCATTCTTTATGGGTTCTAGATTAGTATCTTGGTTCAACAATAAACAAAGTTCAATTGCGTTATCTATAGCTAAAGTAGAATATGTGGCTGCAGCATCTTGTTGCACACAACTCCTTTCGATGATGCAAACATTGCAAGACATTCAAATCACTTGTACTCCACCTATCTCCATTTTATGTGATAATACAAGTGTAATCAGTGTTTCGAAGAATCTTGTCATGCATTCAAATACCAAGCACATACCTATCAAATATCATTTTCTCTGAGAACAAGTGCTTGGACAAAAGGTCAAATTGGAGTATGTTCCCTCCAAGGAACAGGTTGCTGATATATTCACCAAACCACTACCCAGGGAGACATTTGAATACCTCAAATAGAAGTTGGGAGTAGTTGATGCATCATCTTGCTATTGACACTTATCTATTTCAGAGAAAAGTGGTTGTACGCGAGTTTCATGAAGAGCATCTACGTACATATGCTAATTTATGTGCATACAGTTGTGTATATGTTGGTTTGAAGAAAGACCATGGGCTAGACTCAGGATGAAAAGAGCCTGACAGAGACCATCTGACATAAGTTTAGGGGGAGCATATACTTCTAATAATGCTTTGTTGGCATTATTTTATAAGATCTTGTTACAACTTCATAGTTGTTTTGATTGAGGTGGAGAGGGAGATCATGGTTGATGGTCCAGATGGTGATCAACAGAAGCTGTTGATGATAGTTTCTGATGACTATCATAGTCTTGTCTTAGATATTTGGCCTCTATGTCATGTATTTCTTTTATTATCAAGGTCATGCAATGTCCTATTTTCCCCACTATGGCTCGGATGGATGTATGTATGAGTCTTTGGTGATAGGGATGTCATTTATGATGTATAGAGTCATGTTATTCTTGTAGAAAATATTTTTGCAGATCTTGCTTACAGTCAGGGGGAGCATGAACACCACACTTCAGTAGTGTAGAGATTTCAGCATGTACTCACAGGGAGCATAACCCTTTACCCTTGTTGACAAAGGGGGAGATTGACTTGGGGTTGCCATTAAGTCCAAGGGTGGAGATTGTTGGCATTATGACATAGGTTTCGCAATATGACACAGGTGTTGTCCTTGATGGCAACTCACTTAGATGACAGATCATAGTTCAGGCTCTCAGAATGAAGGAAAAAGATATATGCGTAGGTTCCTCTTATCCAAGTTGCATATACACGTGGGATTGCCGATCAAAAGGCGCATATGTGTATCCACGCACTTTCACGCAAGAAAAAACATGTACATGTGGGAAAACTTGTTTTTGGTCCATGGTTTTTGGTCCTTGGTATTTGGACCTATGGTTTTGGACCATGGTATCTCACCCAGAGCGTTGAACCTAGGTATTTTGACACAGGTATTGGTTCTAAGTGGTTTTGCACTAGGGAAAATTTTCTGAACCCCCCCTAAACTTATATGTATAATAAATGGGTGAATCTCCATGGGATATAGGAAAAATGGAAGGTGATTTTATCAATAATATAATGTGTATATATAATTTTTTGGCATAAAATATTGTAAGATCTTAGCGAGTCCTTCACTAAATAATAAAACTTTGGAAAGTCCTAGTGAATCTTAGCATTGTGAACTCTTAGAGAATTTTTTGAAAAGGTATAAAACCATATATGACAAGAGCCACATGGTGGCAATATCATTGTTTTTGTTTCACATTTCCATGACATGGAAATTGTTTATAAAATTATAAAAAATCCAACCAAGTCCCTTGTAATATGCAGGTAAGCTTATAACAATGTTTCATACCTCTACTATGCGTGTCTTCATTCAAGTGTCATAACTATTATACTTAACACTGTGAAACACAACTCTCTTAGAATTCAACTCTATAGTGTAATTAAAACCTTTGGAAATTGAATTTGACAACTCTATAAAAAGGATTAGTGAAATAGAAGCTTTTGTGAATGAGCCCATTAACTATCATTGCTAAACAATTAATCTAGACTATGAATTCTTCCATCTTGATCATAATCGTGCTCACGATCAAGGGAGTGCGACCACCTGGCCTTATATAATGGCCATCATAGCTTCCAATAATCAACAACCACCTTGCAAGGACATCCTGGATCATGTCTCATGAATTTTATTCATCAATCTTAATTGATATAAATCTTATAAAGATAATATTAGAATCCTCTCCAGATTCACTATTAATACAAGGCTAAAGGAAATTTTCTAGCTCAAGGCACTACCCAATACCAACTTTGGTATTTGTGACCCCTTTATGGGGATGCACCTACCCTGCCGCGTTGGGTTTCTGCCTTGTAACATAGTTCAAGGATCACAAGACTTTCCAATATTCCTACTCCATTAGACACACTTTA
>APFE030391928.1:390848-432765 GCA_000404065.3 Pinus taeda | reverse complement strand
ATGTATCATACTGACTCAAAGTCAGTCTCAGAGTATGTACCATTGGTCCCAGACTAGTCTCAACTGACCCGAAGTCAGCGTCATAGTGGGTACAACTCCTACCACTGGTCCCAAACCAGTATCATCCTCCACTGACTCAAAGTCAGTCTCAAAGTGTGTACCACTAGTCCCAGACCAGTATCATCCTCCACTGACTCAAAGTTAGTCTCAAAGTGTGTACCACTAGTCCCAGACCATCTCAACCGACCCAAAGTCGGCGTCATAGTATGTACCACTCCTACCACTGGTCCCAGACCAATCCTTCACTGACCCAAAGTCAGTCTCAGAGTATGTACTACTGGTCCCAGACCAGTCTCAACCGACCCGAAGTCAGCGTCATAGTGGGTACAACTCCTACCATTGGTCCCAGACCCAGAACAATGAAGGTCATCCTAGCATAGGGAGTATGGTAGATACAAGGATGCGTCCATCGATACTACTATGGTCCCTATCCTCATTACCCTGCTCTGATCAGATGAGAGGTACTTCCCATGAGTCCCAGATTGGATGGGTAGGATGCCTTGATAGGAGAACTTAATCAATCTTGTCCTCACAGGAGAACTAATATCTTGCTACAATAAACGCCATGGAGAACACATTATCCAGGCCTCATAGGAGAACTAATCATCTTGCTACGTAGTCGTCATGGAGAACACATCATCCAAACCTCACAGGAGAGCCAATCATCTTGCTACATAGTTTCCATGGGGTGTACATGTATACCACTAGGGAATGGTGAATCACCCTGTGGTCATATGTTGCTCCAAGAAGTACCCCGCACCCCCTCGGAGCTCCCAGAGCTCAATGCATCATACAGGACCCTCAACGGAGGGTCTTTGAACGACACCAAGTCGTTCTTGGAAAGTCAAAAATTTGACCTTTCCTAGGGGCTTTGTCAGAATGTCGGCGACCTGTTCATCTGTATCGATATGTTGGAGCCTTATAGCTCTCCGCTACACCATATCTCGAATGTAGTGGTACCCGATATCAATATGTTTGGAGCGATCATGAAATAGAGGATTCTTTGACAAACGAATCCCACTTTGGTTGTCACATAGGATCACGGTGGTATCCAATGTAAATCCAAACAGCTCACTGAAGAGCTTTCGCAACCAGACTGCCTCACAGGAGGCCATGCTAGCAGCAACATACTCTGCTTCGAAGGTGCTCCAAGCCACCGTCTTCTGCTTCTTGCTCATCCAGGATATCGAAGCATATCCCAAGGAGAAACTACACCCGGAAGTGCTCTTACAGTCCTCCACATTGCTTGCCCAATCAGCATCAGTGTATCCAAGTAGTCTCACATCTCCAACAATGTATCTTAACCCATAAGTGATTGTGCCACGAAAATATCTCAACAGATTCTTGGCACCAATCCAATGTATGTGGTGAGGTTCAACCACATGTTGACTTAATGTGTTCACTGCAAAGCATATGATTGGACGGGAGTTCACTAAGAACATTAATGCTTCGACGAGTTGACGATACTTGGTGGCATTTCGCAAAATAGGTCCAACAGCATTACCGCTTAACCTTTTGAAGTCAAGCTCCATTAGGGTAGTTTCGGGCTTGCAGTCCACCATACCCAATCTTTTCAGAATCTTCAGCACATATTTTCCTTGAGATAAGAAAATTTCCCGTGGCTTTTGCCACACTTCAAGTCCTAGGAAATAGTGCATTAGTCCTAGATCCTTCATTTCAAATTTAGAAGCCAACTCCCTCTTACATTTGTGAATAAGAGGGTCTGCACCTGTTAGGAAGAGGTCATCCACATACAGCACCAGTATGAGAGGTTTGTCGTCTTCAACCTTAAAGTAAAGGTTAGGGTCAGCTTCACTCCTAGTGAATCCCAGCTTCATCAAGTAGCTATCGATCCTCCCATACCATGCTCGAGGTGCTTGCTTCAACCCATTGAGAGCTTTCTTCAACCTGCATACATGAGATTTTCGATCATAAATCTCAAATCTTTCGGGTTGCTCCACGTAGACCTCTTCTTTGATCAAACCATGCAAGAAAGCGGTCTTGACATCCATCTGATATAGGTTCCATCCTTGTGAAGCCGCAAGGGCTATGATCGAGTGGATGGTCATATATCTGGCAACAGGTGCAAATATCTCATCATATTCTATACCTTCCTTCTGGGAGAAGTCACGAGCAACAAAACGAGCCTTATACTTTTCCGTACATCCATCTGCTGCACGCTTTATCTTGTAAAGCCATTTAGAAGTGACAACTGTCTTGTCCTAGGGTCTGGGAGCTACTTCCCAGACATCATTCTTCATAATAGACTCATATTCTTCGGTCATAGCATCCTTCCATACTTGATGCTTGACAACATCTGAGAATGATGAAGGCTCATTTTGTATGATCGTGCTTATGATAGTCAGGTTTCCCTGATACCTGTTAAGTTTCTTATTTTCACGAAAGGTTCCGGGGGGCCTCTTCCTAGAATAGGAAGGCTCAGGTGGATAAATAGGATCCATGGGTTCCTCCACATCAGGAATTGTTACATCATCTGCCCATAGAAACTTCGGAAGTCTTTGATCATGGAGCATGGCACAAACAACTTCCACAATCGTACGGTTCTTCCTTTCCGCCACACCATTCTGCTTAGGAGTATATGGTATAGTAGTCTCCCTCTTAATGCCAACCTCAGATATGCCTGAGTGAACCAACTGTAATATATTGGAGGTCTTGCTTTAGCTTGGGGGGAATGGTCCCCTTTTGAGCTTTCCTTCGACACATTCTGGACATACACCTTCTTTCTCTATTTGGAATTTGGGCATCCATGTCACCATTTGTCTAACATCGGGTAGAGCTTTATAATGAAGGTGGGCAAACCTCCGATGCCAAAGTTTGGACTGAAGAGATGTGTCATAAGACATGACACCTAGTGGACTTCCACCGACCTGATATAATGAATCAACACAAAACACAAGACTAAAGGCATTTTTAACATTATTTTTCCGTATACGTACCTTGCCATCGTTGAAGTTTACCTTGTAGCCTTTGTCTTCCATTGCTGAGATGGACACTAGGTTCTTTTTGAGGTCAGGTACATCTAATACATCCTATAAGTGGATCGTATTACCTTGATTCAATTTGAGAGAGACATTGCCTACACCTTTCACGGGATATTTCATATTATTTCCAAAGACAATTTCCGGGTTAGTTTCTTTCTCTATCAAATTATGGAGAACTTCTTTGTAACCAGTGAAGTGCCTTGAGGCACCATTATCAATGAGCCAAATTCCCATTGAGTCCGAAGGAGCAGAGGTAGATAGAGCAGCTGGTAGATAATATTCATCCTGCTTATTTTCAACAGTGTTGGATTCATACCTAGAATTTCTAGCTTTCTCGAGTGATTGTCCTTTTCCTAAACTTCCAACACTCCTCTTACCTCTGCTATTAGATTTGTCATTCCTTTGATAGTCATGAGAGGGATTTTGATCATCGTCCCAGTGTGAGTCCTTTCTATCAAGGCACTCCCTCGCATAGTGACCTGCTTTATCGCAAATGTAACATCATCCTTTTCTTCCACCCTTAGGTCCAACCTTTCTTTTTGATTTAGTCCCGGAATTATTCCTTTTCTTAGCAGGAAAACCTTTAGGTATGGGCATTTCTTGCTCTTCTACCCTTGTTTCTTCTTGAATGCATCTAGCCATTAATTCCTCGAAACCAGGAATTATATTATTGTTCAGAAGAGTAGTCCTGAACATGTACCATTCGGATGGTAATCCTCCAAGAGTCGTGAGTGCCATTTCCCTATCAATAATAGTCTCCCCAATAGATAGGAGATCGTTCCTGATCTCGGTGAATCTTAAGAAGTATGCTTGCATACTCTCATCTTTACCTTTCTTAATTTCCTTCGGCTTATTTCTAAGAAACAAAACTTGATTTGCATCATTAACTTTAAATAAACTGACCAGTCTATCGTAGATTTCCTTGGAGGTGTTCAGGTCGGAGATGTAGGCCACCAAGCGCTTGTCAATAGAGTCCTGGTTGATCTTTTTTGCTTTGACTTCTCTGGTTTTCCATTCGTTCCTGGCAGCAACCGATGCATTTGATGGAGGCTCAACAATATTGCCTCTCACTTGGTCCAACACTCCTTGATCTTCTAGGGTTAGATCGATAGACGTCTTCCATCCGTGATAGTCAGCTTTCTCACTGAGCTTGTCCTCGACAGGAAAGAGTGATGAGGACCCCATAGTTCTTTTAGGATAGTGTTGCCAATCTTCTCTTCAGTTATTGCTCTTGCTCATGCTCGGGCTTTGTCTTCACCTCTGCTCTTATACCATGTTAAGTTATGGTATGTTCTATGCTTATAACAATTTACTTATCTTTCTTATTATTATCCACAGATTAGCAATCACATGTACATAAAGTAAAGTGTAGATAGAGCATTAAACGATCGATACAAAACAAGCCAAGACAAGACACACAAGATGTGGCGGCTAGCTAGGGACAAACCCCAATGTGGGGAAACCCTTTGATCAAATCTTCCTTTATCTTCAATAATCCAGTAGAGAGAAATAGTACATAAATCAGATTTACATTAGCAACAGCAAACCCTAGATCAGTCCCAAACTAGGGCAAACAATATCTCGCAAACCGACCGTCGGATCAGCTTGATTCCACCACCAAAAAATGCGGCCTTCAGAGTAGATCCAGATGGACCTACAATGTGGTTCTGAGGAGGGAGTCTTCTGGTCAAACTTTGGTTCTGCAGTTGCTGCCCCAAAACTGTGTCCTTCCTTCCATGTGTGAGAGAGAGTCTCTTTTCTGCACAGTAGAGAAGAGCCTCTTTTCTGTGCAGGAGAGAGAGAGAGAGAGAGAGAGAGAGAGATGTGATGAGATGAGTGAGTGCAAATAAGGAAAAGTCCTCTTGTATTTATACACAATTGCTGATGTTTGAATAGATGCGACTGTTGGGCTTTTGAGTCTACATGTGTTGCAGGTCGGCTTGATAATTATTCCATAATCAAAATAAATTCATATCTCCATAAATACTTATCAGAATCGGATGATCTTTAGATCAGTGCTACACCTCTCGACGAGAAGTATCTAATAAAAATATTATCAACCATGAATAAGATGACCCACATGGAGTTTGGCCCTAGTTGCCAATTTTAACAAAGGTGAACCACTCACCCTATATCAAGTGCACCACTAGGGGAAAGTAAACCACTCACCCTATGGTCGCTTATACCTCCAAGAGTTTTCCCAAGCCCCCAAGAGCTCCCAGAGCTCTCTGTCCAACTCATATAGAACCCTCATAGGAGGTTCGTTCCACGACTCCAAGTCTCTCCTGAAAGGTTAAGAATTGACCTTCCCCAAAGGCTTCGTGAGAATGTTTGGGACCTGCTCATCTGTCCTGATGTGTTGGAGCCTTATTGCTCCCCATTGAACCGTATCCCATATAAATGGGTACCTAATATCAATGTGCTTGGAGTGGTCGTGGAACACAGGATTCTCTGATAGGCGAATCCCACTCTGGTTGTCGCAGAAGATCATGATGGTATCTAGCACGTGTTCAAATAGCTCACTGAAAAGCTTCCTCAAACAAACTGCTTCACAATAGGGCATACTCGCAGTAATGTATTCGGCCTCGGCAGTGCTTACTGCAATCGATTTTTGCTTCCTACTCATCCAAGATATAGAAGCAGACCCCAAAGAGAAGCAACACCCAGACGTGCTCTTACGATCCACCACACTAACAGCCCAGTCAGCATCTGTATATCCATGTAGCCTCAAATTCCCGACAGTTTTTCTTAGTCCATAGTGGATTGTGCCCTAGAGATATCTCAAGAGATTCTTGGCAACAATCCAATGAATGTGATGAGGCTCAACCATTATTGACTCAATGTGTTCATAACGAAGCATATGTCAAGACGGGAGCTGACCATAAACATTAGGGCCCCCACCAGTTGACAATACTCGGAAGGGTTCGCCAACCTGGGTCCAACAATACTTCCACATAACTTCTTAAAGTTGAGTTCCATTTGACTAGTCACGAACTTGCAGTCCACCATCCCACATTTCTCAAGTAGTTTCACAATGTATTTTCCTTGAGAAAGGAAAATCTCACCTGGCTTTTCCCAGACCTCCAACCCTAGGAAGTAATGCATCAGTCCTAGGTCCTTCATCTCGAACTCGGAAGCCAACTCCCTCTTGGATTGATGAATGAGAGGGTCATCACCTATCAGAAAGGGATCATCCACATAAAGGACTAGAATGAGAGGTCTGTCCTTTTCAACCTTAAAGTATAGGTTCGGGTTAGCATTGCTCCTTGTAAATCCCGGCTTTATAAGATAGCTATCGATCCTCTCATATCAAGCCCTAGGGGCTTGCTTCAACCTATAGAGGGATTTCTTCAACCTGCATACATGTGTCTCACGATATTGAACCTCGAACCCCTCAGGTTGTTCCACATAGACTTCCTCCTTAAGCGAACCAGGCAAGAAGGCAGTTTTGACATCCATTTGGTGTACGCTCCATATTTGCGAGGCAACAAGGGCTATGATCGAACGGATGGTGATATATTGGGCAATTGGTGCAAATATCTCATCATAGTCTACTCCTTCCTTTTGAGAGAAGCCTCGAGCTACAAATTTGGCCTTGAATTTCTCAGCACTCCCATCAACTCCATGTTTGATCTTGTAGAGCTATTTCGAAGTGACCATTGACTTGTCGTTGGATCTAGGAACCACATCCCAGACATCATTCTTCATGATTGACTCATACTCCTCGTTCACCGCATCCTTCCAAACTTGTTGCTTCACGGCTTCTTTGAATGTGCAAGGCTTAGATTGTACAATGGTACTCATGGAAACTAAGTACCTTTGGTAGCTATTCGGCTTCTTGCTTTCACGAAATGTCCCCCTCGGTGCAATATCTTTCTCAACATCTTCAAGAGTATCTTTGAGCCACAAAGGCCTTTTTCTTGAAGTAGAGTGCTCACTAGGAGGTGGATCAATGGGATCCATCGAACCTTCAACATCGAGAATCGGTTCATCAGAAGAAAGTTCATCTTGCTTTTTTGCATCAGCGTCATCATTGTCCTTCCTAGGAATAGGAAGATCTCGAATATTTCTAAGAGCAAAATCTTCATCGAAAGTAACATCATGACTTAATTTCACTTCCCTTTGACTAGGCACATAGATTCTATATGCCTTCGAAGTTTCACTATAGCCCACAAATGTTCCTTTCTTCCCAGATGCATATAGTTTTTTCTTTTCTCTTTCGGCACATGGAAATATACTGGACAACCAAAAATTCTAAAATGAAAAACATCAGGTTTCTTATTGGTGAAAACTTTTTCGGGAGTCTGGAAGTCCAAAGCTTGATGTGGACATTGGTTTTGGACATACACAATGGTGTTAACAACTTCTCCCCATAAGAACTTCGGAAGACTTTGATCATGTAGCATGGCACGGGTGGCTTCTATGATAGTACGATTCTTCCTTTTGACAACACCATTTTGTTCAGGAGTATATGCAGTAGTGGTCTCCCTCTTAATGCCAACTTCTCTACAATAGTCTTTGAATTCATTTGACTCATATTCGGTACCATTATTAGTCCTCAATATTTTCATCTTCTTCCCTGTTTGATTCTAGACCAAGGCTTTGAAAGAGCGATACCATTTGAATACTTCATCCTTCTTCTTTAAGAAATAGATCCATGTTTTGTGAGAGAAGTCATCCACAAACATAACATAGTACAAATATCCACCCAAAGATGTCACGGGCAACATACTTGATAGATCAGAATGGAATAATTGAAGAATATTGGTGGTTTGAGTTTCACTTGAGGGGAATGGTCCCCTTATATGTTTTCCAACTTCACATCCCTGACAAACACTTTCATGATTTAAATTGAATTCGGGCATACTTGTGACCATCTTCCTTGCATCAGGTAAGGCTTTGAAATGAAGGTGAGGAAATCTTTGGTGCCATAATTTGGGTTGAAGAGAGGTATCACAAGTCATGGCTCCCAATGGACTTCCTCCAACCTGATAGAGACCTTTAACCTATTGATTTTTGGGTAGCATCTGATGTGCTCTAGCTTCAAAATTTTGTGGAGGGGCTAGAACACATGAGATCTCCAAGACCTAGAGATCGTTTGGTGAAATTCCACCTGAATTGTATTTTATTAAAATAATTAATATTCTTAATGGGGTTCCTATGTCTAAACTTGGGAAAATTAAAATATTAATGGGTATTAATGAAATATGGGTGAAGCTTCTAAGAGACGAGGATCAAGTCTAATTTAATCTTAGCCGTTGATTAGAGACTTCTACTCGGCTGCTAATATCTCAACAGGAAAAGTATAAATGAAGACTTGAGAGTCATTTGGAGACACACCGGGAAAATACTCAGTAACTCAAGGGAAATCGATTCTCAAGGAGTAAGAGTTCGATTTCAGAGGGAGAGTTTTAGAGTGAAGGAAGAGGAGGGTATCAACATCGATTGGAGACTGAGGAGGAGGGGACGTAGTGCATCAGAGGGACAATGGAGAGGGACAACTCAGAGAGGCAGTGTAGCAAGGGACATAGTCCTTACGCAGAGATGACGCGGAGGTGATGTAGTGGAGGCTAGAGGGTCTCTTGGGTGTCAGAATTTCTCCGAAGGGTGGAGGAAAATTATCTCAGGTGTTTTCTCAGAAATTTCTTTATGGTCTGCAAATCATTCCTTGTAAAGAGATTGTTGCTGAAGAATAATAAATAAACCCTCATCAGCTACACTGGTTTTCCCGCGTTGGGTTTTTCCGGGGGCTATTGTCCAAAAATAATTGTGTTGATGTGATTGATTCTTTTGCTTGTATTTCACTATTCTTTTCTCTATGCTATTATGGGACAACTAGAGTTGATGTTTACTAAAGGATTTTGTAAAGAACTTATTGTGGAAAATAAGTAGGAGAAATAAATCAGTTACTGCAGTAGAATTTCGTGTCAGAAATTTTCACACAACCTTGAATCCAAGAGTGAATGCATCTCTTGGGTTCCTTTTCCAAACACGAACCTTCCCATCAATAAATGTCACCTTGAAACCTTTGTCTTCCATCGCAGAAATAGAACCTAAGTTGTTTTTTAGATCAGGTGGAGGGTTTGACCTTGATTTAAGTGAAGACTAACGGTCCCAATTCCTTTCACGGGATAAGTGGCATTACCCCCAAGTATAATCTCCATATTCGTCTTCTTTTCAACCAAGTTTGAGAGAGCTTCTTCTTACCTAGTGAAGTGCCTTGAGGCACCACTATCAATCAACCAATGATTCAATCTATCCGGAGGAGAGGCGGTGGAGAGGGCAGAAATAAGATAAAATTCTTTTTGCTTTACAACATTAACTTCTTCATTCCTAGAGTTTCTTGACATCTTGGGAGGGTGACCATTTCCATTTTGAGTAGCGGGAGCATTCCCCTTTCCTTTATTGAACGTTTTGTTCCTTTGATTGCCATTGCCTTTGAATTTGTTGTTATTTTTGTCATCATCTCTTGGAGTATCCTTCTTGTGAGGACACTCTCTAGCGAAGTGGCCAAACCTATTACAATTGAAGCACCTTCCTTTCCTTCCTTCTTTGAATCCCATCTTGAACCCTTGTCCTTGATTCCTTGGACCAACATTGTTCCTTCTGTTAGAATGAGTGGAGAAGTCGGTAGGATTGTTTCCATTTGAAGGCTTGTCTCTTTCCATCATCCTTAATTTTTCTTGAGTGCATCTGGCCAATAGTTCATCAAATCCTGGAATCCTGTCATTGTTGAGGATGGTAGTGTTAGACACATCCCGATCTCTTGTAAGGCCTCCAAGAGCAATAAGAGTGAGCTCCCTATCACCAATGACTTCTCCAAATATAGGTGTTCATTCTTGATCTTGGTAATCCTCATGAAATAGGATTGTATGGATTCTCCTCTATCCATTTTGATGTCTTTCAACTTGTTCTTGAGAAAGAGAACTTGATTTGCATTATTTACTTTGAACATCCGAACCAGCTTGTCATACATCTCCTTAGATGTTTCCAAATAAAAAATATAGGCCACCAAAGGCTTATGAATAGAATTAACAATAATATTCTTAGCTTTAACCTCACCTTTCTTGTACTTGGTTTGTGCAGCAATGGATGCATTTGAAGGAGGCTTTGTTATTCTTCCTTTGACATAGTCCATGGCATCATTTTCTTCCAATGTCAAATCTAGAGTCATCCTCCATGCATGATAGTCGGATTTGTCCTTAAGCTTGTCCTTGGATTTTAAGAAAGATGTAGTCATCATTGGGACTAGTTCCAAGTCCTTGTCCAACAACTTCCCTTAGTGGTAGCTTTGCTTCACTCTTGCTTGGGCTTTATCTTCACTTGAGCTTTGATACCATGCTAATTTTAGATAACAATGGTATGATCTATGCCTTAGCACAATTTACTTCAATGTTCCTTTAGCAGCCCAATGGCAATTTCCAATTATATCTAGTATCAATCACATTAACTTAAACACATTGATAGTAAATGTAGATAGAACATAAAAACAAGTGCATAAGACAAGCTAAGACAAGAGGACACAAGATGTGGCGGATGCTAGGGACAAAATCCATTGTGGGGAAACCCTTTGATCAAATCTTCTTATTATTCTTCAATAATTGAGGAAAGAGAGAGAGAGAGTACAAATATCATAAATACATGCCCAAAACAGTCTTGCTAAAACAACAATCAATGCAACCCTAACCAGAAAGTCAACAGTGGTCAAAGCTGCCCCAAAAGGGCCTCCAAGTAGCTCGGTCAACAACAGAAGAATGCGGCTTGCCAAGGGAGTCAAAGTCAACCCAAAATCAGCTCAGTCAACCCAGTCAAAGTTTGCTGTAATTCTTCGGTCAAACCAAAAAGTTAATGCTGCAGTCAACACGGTCAAATAGTCCCCAAACACCTCGAAACTGTTGAAGAAATTGTAACTAAGTTCGGTCTTCATAAATGTAATTTTGATATTTGTTTATAAAAGGAAAGCAATATTATTTTTGTTAAAGTGCTATAGGGAAGTCAAAGAGTCAAAAGAAATGATGAAAACCCTTAAGGGCATGTTACACTATGTATATATATGTATTAGAGTCAAAGATATTCCTCGAAGCAAAGGCACAAGTCTCCTGCATGCAACGACATCATTAAAGAAAGGAATTCAAAGTTTAAATGACAAGTCGACCTCAAGTCTACTAGTCGACCTAAAGGAGGGACAAACCTCTATATATAGAGGCTGTCCACTCCTCCAACAACAAAGTGAAATCACCTCTGAAATCAGCGAGATAAGAAGATGAGTTAAGGGTGGAAAAGAAGCATTGGAAGGAGCCTCTAGTGCAGCGAAGGAAGAAGGAAATATACCGAGCCTTAGAGGATTGTCCTAAGGCCTACTACAGTCACACATGCGAAGATATAGAGGGTCCCTTTGCTATTATAGAAGCCCTCTACTACAGTCATCCATATCTCATTATTTGGGCTAGATAACTAGGCCTATAAGTCCTCTCACTCAAGCGAAGAAGGAGCTCACTAAAGAGAAGGAGGAAGAGAACAATCACATAAGGAATCCTCTCACATGTGTGAAGAAATAGGGTTGCATTGCTGTCATTTCAAGTCTGCAACTATATCTCAAGAAAGAGCTTGGTTGGGCAAGAGATAAGATTCTCCTCATATGTGAAAGAGTCCACTAAGGACCAAGGTGAAGTATCTCTTCTAGATCTAGCATAACAAGGACTATCATCATTTGCCGAAAGAAGAACGAAGTGCCGGAAGAAGGAGCATTGTTAAAACATACACGGCAGAGGCAAAATATGAATGATCAACATTAAATTGTACATCTTATTCACAATGATACATATTTATTATGCATAGGAGTGACTGTTGGTTTCATATTCCAAGTGGTCCCTTGGACTCCCTTTGGCTGTTCGCTTCCACACCAACCCTTAGAGGATTAGGTGTCCAACATTCCCCCCCTTAATCCGAAGGGGTATGTATGAGTCCAAGAAGATAGCTATAATACAAAATGTGCAAAAATGCATGGCAGCACTAGGCTGAATGTGCTCTCTGAAATGTTGGTATAAAGGGAGGTGGTTTAGGGATGATCACCAACACTGGAACGCTTAGTGCAGTTCCCAGAACTCTTCCAATTCTTGCAAGAAGTTGAGGTCTTCTGCTAGAGGAAGTGCTCATGATGTCTTGGAGAGGGAAACCTTCAACCTTGAAGGGAGGTCTTACCCCGCATAGAAAGGGAGAACCTCAACCTGAAAAGGGAGGTCTCAACCTGTGATGGTTTAAGGATGACCAACAACTCTGGAATGCTTAATGGAATTCCTGGAACTCTTCCAAAACTGGCAAGAAGCTAAAGTCTTATGTTAGAACAAGTGTCCCCAATTCTTTGAAGAGGCATCACCAACTGAAGGCATGCTCAGGGGAATCTTTCTCTGGCTACAACTCTGAATTTGGTATGGCAGTTTGTGGCTTAGGCTCACTTGATGTAGCTTTGAAGCTTGTAGATGACCATGACTTTCCCCCCTGTTAGATACAAGGTGAGATGATGGAGAAAACCAACTGCAAGATTGTTCAATACTCTAGAACAAGTTCTGACATTTGACCGAAATATCTTCTTAGCGGTCGATGCCCATTGCTAAGAAGCGATCCATCCAAGATGAATCTTTGCTCTTGTAGGAGGCTTGTTTTTGAAGCATTTGTTTGAAGAATGAGTAGTTTTATGACAATGCTCACATGGATGAAGATCAAAACAATGATCTTTCATATGGCCAACTCAGTCACAATGTTGACATTTAACAACTTTTGATTGCGAATGTGGAGGAACAGAATCTGGAACAGGTGAAGGTGAACCGCCATGAGGGAATCTGACACTCTGAAACTGGATGGGCTTTGAGTAATCTGGAATGTGAAAGGAAACCTCCTTATCATATCCAAGACCTGTTCTGTGTTTGTTATGGACAAGCTCTTCCCAAGGTTTGATGACTGACTTGGGAAGTGTAGGCTGAATTTCTGCACCTTTACTGCTCATCTGCGCTTGAAATGGGTACTACATCTGCCATTTCTTGTTGCTGAGGGGAGTTTGTCTCAAAGTTACTGATTTGACCACTTGCTAGCTGTCGATGGGTGTCATGATGCGTATGCTGCTGTAACTCATCTCTCTGTAACTGTGATTCAAATTGTAGAAACTCTATCTTGTCATGTGCATTTTGCAAACAGGTTCCAATATCTAAGAGAGTTTCCATACTGATTTGGACTGTGTTATCAGTAGTAGATTGTATCAGAGTTTTCAAAAACTCTGATACTGCATTAAGTCTAGCCATATTTCTCCAGGTCAAGTAAATGAAAGATGCTCAAACCAATTCCTAGCTCTCCAATGTGTAGTGTGTTGTCGCACAGAATGTCTAGGCACCGCGACAACGGCTCAGATCGGGGGTTGTCACCCTGATCCCCAATCTCTCTGTTTAAACTGTCTCCCTACAACAAGCTAAGGGGGATAGACCTTACGAAAATGGAATGAAGAAGAACTAGTTGGAAACCAGCCAGTTCAGGAGACACAGTGAAGTGACCAAGTACTTGATTTAGATTTAGCAAGATTTATAGGATTTGATTAGATTTTAAGCAATTGATGCCAATGCCTTATGGAGTCAACTATCTTGCTAGGAAATTTAAGATCAAGTAGTTGATTTACAATTGCCGCTTGGATGAATGACTATCTTATATGAAGTGCAGATCCTAAAGCTAATATGAGATGCAAGAATCTTGGTTAATTTTAGTTAAATGCCTATCTAAGTTTTAACCCTTCGATCCTTTCTATAATGAGACTGATTTCGTAGTAATTAGTCGAAGGTGAAGCACACTAAAGTGTGATTAACGATACCTCTCCTGAAAATCTAACATACTCGGTGCCTCCGGCACTAGTGCTGTGGCTCTGACGACTGCAAGGTCACTGTTTTAAGTACTATTAAAAGTAGGCTTCTCAAGCAAAAGATGGATGGATACCTATCTCTATCGACCAAGCTTATGCTTGGAAGTAAATCTTATTTATGCAAAACTAACTTATATGCAAATGAGCCAGATGATGAAAAGAAGTTAGACACGAGGATTAGAAACACTTGTGTCGCAAAAGCCCTTAATCACCAAAATAAATTGATCGCTTTATTGGATGAAGGCTTAAAAATAAACCCCTGAGAATATTAAAAAATTAAACCACAAGCTTATCTCAAATATTTTTTGATACAATTATAGTTCAAAGAGAACAAAAAATTCTTTGTAATCAATGTCAATAGATGCTCAAAAAATACTCAGTTTATGAAACAAAAGATATGCATTTTATCACAATTCCATGACATAGTACATAATTTTTAGAAATTAGTTTTTAGGACAACAGTAAAAAAAACTTTATGACAGCAACAATATGACAATGAAACAGTAAGTTATCAATGATATCTTTATGCCAAAAATTTACCGAATTTTTTCTAAACTTACCCACATGAACTATCAAAAAATTTCAGCCTGTTATGATGTGATTTCCAGAATAATATCAGATCTAATATACTTATTACAGCCAGCGATTAAAACATGAAATAAGCTTAATGATGAATGCCCGACTTAAGAAATTAATTTCTTAATCTATTAGACAACTTAGGAACTGATTTTAAGCTAACCCACATGAAATTTTGCCACTGTTATATTTCAGACTTCATAAACAGAATTATTCAGAGATAACAGTCACCCAAAATGTAGATCTAGGGCAAATTTTTGATACACAATAAACATAAACGACTTATTAATGTATTTAGCAATTTTCTTTGTTAATTTCAAACCACTTGATGTGTTTTTCACCACTATTAGAAAGGTACATGACTGCTGTAGCAAATAGTGAGGAAAAAGATGGTTTAGAGATCAAACCCTTATGCCCTAGGCCTTGAAGATCACTTGCCCAAGTTGCCCAAAAAATTTCAATACCTAGAACACAAATTTTTACTAATTTTTTTGCAAAAAACCACCAATGATTAGCTTTAGAAAATCAAATATTCAAATCAGAAATGGAGCAAGGGGAATCTAGGGTCAATGAGAATTAGCACTATGCCCAATAAAATTAGCGTTGGGTTAGGAGAAGGCAGATCTGGGCTTAGGAGCCCCAAAACTTGAAACCCTTGTTCTGAAAAAAAATATTTTGCTTAAGATCTTCAAATTTATTGCAAAATCTTTAATGGTTGGCCTTGTAAAAAGATTTGGGATAAGATATTGCCTTCCAGGGCCTAGATCTGTCTCAAAACCCCCAAATTTGCTTGAAAAATCTCAGATCTGAAGATTTACTTGGCTGATTTCTCAGATCTATTCCTGCAAACAATCTTTGAGCCCAGATTTTGGCCTCCAGGGTCTAGATCTAGCTCAGATCTGAAGATTTACTTGGTTGATTTCCTAGATCTATTTCTGCAAACAATCTTTGAGCCCAGATCTTACATTCCAGGTCTAGATCTAGCTCAGATTTGAAGATTTTCTTCACTGATTTCTCAAATCTATTCCTGCACAAGCGAAAAGAGAAAAACTGAATACCCAATATGTACAAAAATAGAGAAAATCTCAAAAACCCAAGTGTTAAAGTTCAAAATTATGTTACAAAATTTCAGATCTACATAAGTAAATAACATAGCTATACAAATAATTTATAGATCTATCAGATCTGAGGAGTATGAGTCCAACTCCGCTACCAGATCTAATAATCTAAAGCTCTTAATAGCCAGATCTATCAAAATTTCCACAAAATATTTAAAGTATTTTGAAATTTTAGAGAGGTACTAGGCCAAAAACACCCTGTAGAAAAAAGATTATCGTTATATAAATCCTAAGGTTTATATGAAGTAGGCTCTTAAGAAAATATGTGTTGAGAGTTGGCTGGTCCAACCGAAGATTATCTCCAAACGCTCAATGAGAACTTGAGAGATCTTCTGCAAACACTAGATCAACCATCAAATTAAGTAGAGAAATAGAACAAAAATAAAATTCTGAAGAAATAGAGATACGTGCTACTTCAATAAAAATAAAAAATGTTATCCTAGATCCAACAAACTAAATAAGATACCTGTATTTAGATTATTCTAAGAGAGCTATTGATTGATAGTTTTCACATAATATTAAGTAGAAATTAAAACAATGTTACCATAAATTCTTGAAGAGGAACACTATAGCACGTTGAAACCCCAAAGACTTTTGCATTAATTCAAAAAAGTATACAAGAGAGCTTGAGAGCTTAGTACACGATTCAAATATCGGATGAATTGACTGACAAATGACTTCCTATTTAGAAATAAATCCTCCAATGGCTAGTTCGAGTGATCCTTGTCAAAGCATTCTTGACTGTTGATGAGAATCAAAATTTCTTTTAATTTCATCCGTCGAAATTTTAAATTCTTGAGGAAATTTAAAATTTTCAACTAAGTGAATTTTAATTCATTCAAAAATTAAAATTTTGAATTAATTTCCTTAAAATTTTGAATTTGACTTAACCCCAGGGACCAAAGGCTTAAAATTTACCAAAATAATTAATTTACCTTAGTTCCGAGACCTTTTAAAATTTGAATTTTAAAGACCGACGAATTTTGCCTTTGGAGAATTTAAATTTATCTAGAATCTATAATTAATTAAATTTTTGGCTTAGGATTTTAATTAATTTTTTTTGGCCAGAAAATTTAATTAATTAACCTATGAGGAGATAAATTATTTTTTCCAACCGTCAAGACATTTTACATCATAATTTTCATATTTTTACATCATAAGGGGGAAAACCCATTTGAAAAAGACCCTCACAAACTACCCATTTCTTCGACACAAATATAATCTAGCATACCAAGCAATTTGTAATAAAATAATCTAACCAAATAGTTAGGATTATTCCCAAATCACTTTTATATAGACTCGATCTATAACACTAGGACTCGCCTAAGATCTCAGTGACAAAATCCATTCCGACTTTGGGGTAAGGCTGAAGGAAAACTCTACCGACCATTCAAGAATGGATTGGTGAGACAAAAAACCTCTCGGAATGTAGATCATCACCAGAAAAGTAGGTTTACCTAAGCAATTACATACATGACATGGATCTGCTAAGATTATTTACATTATATACATGCAGAATGGGTTTACATTATAACATGATGATCAGGCTGATGATGATAGATGTACGACACAGACATGTCGATCATGCGCTATTTCTTTTGTGAAAAAAGTGGGTGTACTTCTATGGGTTGTTGACATGTAGTGGTCAACATAGTGCATTACTGGAGTAGGAACAAGAAGGGCAAGCTCACGGTATCATCCTTGCACGACTTCAATGCTATATCAACACTATGTACATAAACTCACTGATACATATATATAAGGATACTCCAAAAGTTCAAAACTTCACTCACGGTGAACCATCGCACATATATGAGCAGCTAAAAGGAAGTTTGTTTCCTTATGAAAGTATTAGCCATAGACTTGCCAATCGACAGACATGCTTAGAACGCTAACTAGGACCACGACTAGGGGACGATGCTGGAAGGCTTCTTATAGACAAGAAAACTCGATGGGTCCTCTATGTAGAGGTAGGAAAATACTTTGTGGATCTCCTCTTCGGCTTTCTTTTGCTACCTGGATGACGAAGGTAAACCGAAGCGCCAGAAAGTAGCCTCATAGTAAAAAATACATTTCTCAAGTCCTCACAATTAACACTATACAGGATTTGCCAAAACACAAATTGTATTCGCAGACTTTGCCTTCGGAATCAGAAATGACTCTAGCACCCTACGTAACTAATTGTATGATTACAATGTTATTAAATTCTGCTAAATAAAAAGGATCTCGCAATGTAAGAAGAATTATTGTTTTGCGCTTTAGGGAAACCGAGGAATTATTTTTCTGCTCAGCCTCCAAGTGGTGCAATCCTTTTTGAAGTCTTCTTCCAGCTCTACTTCTAGTCGACCATGAAATTCTGCGTTTAAAACTTTTAGACATCGGCGACCTTTGTGGGCAGAGTGAAACGGTGGAGTGTCAAGATTCCTGATCATATCCATTACTTCTCCTTGGATATTCCCAAAAACTGCATTGTATCAACCACACTTATCATGGAATATGCAACCAAGAGTAGCTCAAAAGCCCTTTTTGTGTAACTATCAAATAATGCAATGATAGTATGCTATACTTCTGGACTCCAATTGAGGCTTTGAAGAGCTTTATGGATGCCTGCATAATCATGTGTCCACATGCACTGACCTATCTTCCACACAACAACAACTCCAGGCAAACTCTCCTTCACAGATGGAGGTATCCGCTTCCAGGGCAACCTTGCACTATTTATATCCTGTATGTAGATGTCTTCCAGCACTGGATTTTGCTCATTACGCATCACTCACGACCTTCATAGAAAGGGCTCAACGCACATGTGGAATATGATACATGGTCAGAAACACTTCAATGCGCCATTCAATCAATGCATCAAATACAAGAGCCTTCAACGGACCATGCGACGTATACACTTTGCAGATATTTCAGGTAGATTTCAACGCACCAAGCGCAACATACCATATGGCCTCCAATTCAGTGGATAGGAGTAATGAAACTCAGTCTTAACATAAGATACACACAGTTCAAACTTACCACACACCATGTAAATCTATGCACAGTTCACACACACAATTCATCAACATATATACAACCATCTGTATGCACAACAGACTTAGGGTCACGGTATTCATGACGAGGGATTTTTCAATGTAGCCCTAGAAGTTATACAGTCTCTATCACCAACAAACTGTTGCAACAGTCAGATTTCAACGCAGGGTATGCGCCAAATTTATACCTCAACACTTCAATCCCAGCATACACAACCTTCACAAATAGTTCAATGCACATCATACTATTTCCAGCAACGATCAACGCAGAGAGCAGAGAATGCTTTGTCCAAACGCAGAGAAAATAGGGAGAGAGGATATAATTAATGAAACGACGAGAGGGAATAGGAGTTACATAGGTAACATGATGCCAGATTGAAACAGGCAAACCTCTGATACCAAATGTTCAAGAGTAACGTCTTTGTTTCTGTAGGAGGAATGTACAATGACTAATAAAGAAAAACCAGGTCAACAGGTGCGTTCCTTACAATTTTTCTTATTTACTCAGGATAGGTAGCATTGACAAGTTCTGGGCGCCCAGGATTTTAGGTTCTGTCCTTACTGAATTGCGGCACAACAGGTAATGAGGACCAGACCAACGCTATTCAAGGCAGCTCAGATCAACTTTGTAGGGAATGGCAGCATGCCATTTTCTTTTCTTTTCTACCTAAGGCATAAACAGTGAGGAATAAGACTACACAGGCTACACATCATGGCTCTAATACCATGCTAAACACATACATGGCGGAGGCAAAATATGAATGATCAACATTAAATTGTATATCTTATTCACAATGATACATATTTATAATACATAAGAGTGACCTTTGGTTTCATATTCCAAGTGGTCCCTTGGACTCCCTTTGGCTGTTCGCTTCCACACCAACTCTTAGAGGATTAGGTGTCCAACAAGAACAAAGGGCTTGAATTGTGGTTGGAGGATATTCTTGTCAAGGGTCTAGGGTTTGGCATTATTCAATAGAAGCTTCAATAAGAGAAATTTGAGAAAGGGTTTGCCTCTCTAATAGAGAGAGGTTTTGGCCTGGCAGAGAGCCAACATCTTGTGTTCTTGTCTTTTGTGTTTTGGTAGTAGTTTGATGAAGTAAACACACATACACTAATAATAAGAAGAAGATCAAGCTAACAAGAAGAATTGGAAAAAATGCTTCACAAATTGTTATCAAGTCTAGAAGAATCCTATTATCACTAATTGCCCTAGAGTCTTCAACATGGCATCAGAGCTAAGGTGACACATCAAGAAAAGGGCATCTCAAGAACACTCATAAGGTGACACATCAAGGAAGGACATCTCAAGAACATCTACAAGGTTGAAGCATTAAGCTAAGAAGTCTCAAATACATCAAGGACAAGAAGGTCTACCATCTACTATCCATCAAGGAAGACTACAAAGCAAGAAGAGAAGCCTTTCATATAAAGGCACCTACAAGAAGATCCAATCAAAGAAGGACCTACATCAAGCTACACCATCTTTAAGGGAAAAAGCACTACGAGTCAAGTCCTTCTCTCAAAGCAAATCTCATCATCAAGCAGGTCTATTTGAAGGAAGCAATTTGAAGATCATCAAGATCCAAGAAGGCAAGCCATGTAGTCTTCAAGAAGAAAGCAAGACTACTACATCACAAACTCTATCAAGTAAGTATATATATGTCCCCTCCTGAACATATCTCAATGTCTTTTTGCAAGGAAAACATCAAATTGGTTGGGACCACTAACTTCGTTGCATGGAAGAAGAGGACTGATTTACTTCTCAAGGAGAATGAACTTCTAGACCTCATCAAAGGGAATATCACTATCCCTGCTAAGGAACAAACTCAAACCTTAGCAAAGTACAATAAGGATGAGACAAGAGCTGGAAGGATTCTAATAGAATCTATCAAGGACTCTCTCATTTCTTATGTCTCCAAATTTGAAACATCAAAAGAAATCTATGATAAACTAATAGAGCTATTCTCGGTAAGCACAGCTGGAGAAGTGATATCTCTACGTAATGATTGTACAAGATGAAGATATTAAAGGAAGGAATAGCTCCCTACTTCATGAAGATCTCTGAGATGAGATATCAACTTCAAGAACTAGGAGAAGTCATGTCTGACAAAGAAATGACAACTGTAGTACTCAATGCTCTCTACTTGAGGATTGGGGCAACTTCACATCAAGCATATATGCTAATAAGGAACCTACCCCACTAAGTGAACTTTAGTTTCTATGCAAAATTGAAGAGACTAGACTCAAAGCCAAGGATGATGTGGGATCAAAAGAGCAGGCATTTGCTACCATGGCCAAAAGAAAGGGAAAAATGGCAAATTTGGTCCACGAAGAACAAGCAACAAAGATATGTCCAAAGTCCAATGCTTTGGCTGTCAAGAATATGGACACTACAAAAGGGACTGTCCCAAGCTTAAGAAGGACAACAACAAGAGAAAAAGAGAAGAAGCTCACATAACTCAAGAAGTGAAAGAAGAAGACAAGAAGCAGAAAAGAAGGAAGATCCTCCAGATCTCTACTATGACTAAGTCAACTTCTTTACATAAGTCTTCTTTCAATGTTTTGAGTATCATAGGAGCATATAGAAATAGGATAGAATGCATGTTTTAAAGATATCCTCTAGAATATAAGAGCATGATGTAGATATAGCTCAAGATATTCATACCTATTAAAGGACCTCATCCATGATGAAAGAAAATTGATCATGATTAAATCTTAGAAAGCCTCCATCATCAAAAAGGAAGAAGCATTTGCAGGATGAAGGTCTTCAAGTTCCTCTTACAAAATATTCAAAAGAAGGTTCATAAATAAGAGCAGATGTCTCAATAGGAGTTCCATTCATGGGATTCAAAGAAAGGATGATATGCAGGCAAGAAAAGATGAAGCAAGAAAATTGAGGCAATCTCAATCAAGAAGAACCAACAAAAGAAGCTGAGATGATCAAAAGAAGAATCAAGATGAGGTATGTATGCATCAATATTTAGACATGTCATCATATGTATTATTGAATCATGGGAATAGTTCTAAACATGATCAAGTACAAAAGGATCTCTTTCACTAATGACATACTCGAAAGCATGGATTACAAACTAATGAAGGTCAACATGAAGAAGTACCCTCATAAGGAGTATGAGATGGTTGACTAAACAATCTATGAAGAAGTGGATGAAGAAAGAGATCAAATACGTAAAAACACGATGGTCACAAAGAATCATTATCTAACAAGATCCATCAAAGACATCCCCCGAAAGAAGGCATGACAACTCTGACAAAGAAAAAAATCAAAGGACCCTTGACACGCATGAAGCCTTTGGAGATATTAAGATGCAGATAACTGATTCAAGTCTACAAAAGATGTCATGATGGAAGGCCATCCAACAAAGCACTATTTGATGAAGTAATATCAGGATGAAGTCAAGAAGGGCTACTAAATTGAAGTATTGGAAAAGGCAGGCATAACTAAGCATCCATATGATACATATTCCGAAATATAGTCAAATGACAAAAGGAGTAGCCAGATGATGAAAGATCTTGACATATATCAAGAAGGCCACTTTCCACAAAGGAAGAAATGACATGACAAACTAGGAAGGAAAGTGATTGATGGCCGATGCCCTACAAAGAAGAAGCTCAACAAAACTTCATGACATCAAAGGAAGAAGGAGATCAAGCAACTAAAGGACCCATGGAGAAGAAGTTGTTGATGAATGGACAAGTCCCTAGCTAAGAGGGAGTTCCAACAAGTTCCTAATTACAAAGGAGCTTGAGCAAGTTCCTTGTTAGAGGAAACTTGGGCATACCTTCCCCAATTAAGAGGAAGAGATAGACACAACATTCTTGTCTTCACTTTGGAAGAAAGAATGGAGGATTGGGTAATCATATGGCATCCAATGCTCTTTGAGGATGTGTAGGGCATCCAAGATAAGAGTAGGCAAGAGGACCGATATTCTTTGAGGGCTGGGAACCCAGGACAAGAATAGTCCTAGAAGGTCATACTTAGTGAACACCCGGGTGGGTATGTACCTTGAGAGACAATGATAAAGGTGTCTATAAATCATTGGTCTCGCCAACATTGTGCTCTGATCTTATGAGAGGTAGAGCTATTAGTCAAGGCCTTGTTATAAAACAATGTTGGTTACTATGATGCTATAATAAATGAATTGCCAATCCAGTTTCTCTTATGTGAATTCTGTTGATTTTGGTTAGCATCGGATGTGCTCTAGCCTTGAAAATTGATGGAGAGGCTAAGGCACATGAGATCTCCAAGACCAGAAATTGTTTGGAGAAATTCCACCTGGATGAGGAGTTATTAAAATAATTATATTTTTAATGGGCTCCTAAGTCTAAACTTAGGAAAATAAAAATATTAATGTGTATTAATAAAATATGGGTGAGAAAGTTCTAAGTGACGAGGATCAAGCTAGTTCTAATCTTAGCTGTTGATTAGGGACTTAATCTCGGCCATTGATTCGTCAACAGGAAAAGTATAAGAGGAGGCTTGAGGGTCAGTTGGAGACACACCAAGTGATTACAGAATTCGATTTTCTGGGGTGAGGTTTACTGAGGAAATCGAGTTAGTGATCAGAGTTGCAGTGAGGGGCAGTTCAGCAAGGGATTTTCATCCGAGGCTGAAGAATATATAGCAGCAAGGCAACGCAGTGTTGGGAGAGACAGCGCAGGCCCTAGAAGGGCTGACGCAGAGGACATAGAAGGCTGACGCAAATGATGCAGAAGCTGTAGATGCTGACCCGGGAAAGGGTGACGCAGCTGCTGGAGGAGTGACGCAGTTCCAGAGCAGTGCTTGGAGCAGCTTTCACTGTCCAACATAGGGAACAGTCGGAGATCGCTATGGAGTTTGATCATCTGTTTGCTGATTTTCCAGAATATTTGTCTCCAGATAGAGGTACTACTGCCGAGGATATTCTCTGTTGGGTGAGCCATTTTTGGCACCCTAGTTGTATTCACAAAATCTGCTTAACAATACAAACCCTCTATATGTTGCATTGGTTTTCCCAAATTGGGTTTTCTGGGGACGATTGTGCAAAAATAAAAGTGTCCCTTGTGTTATTGTCTCAGTTTATTTTAGTGCATGATCTGTAAATTTGTGAAGGCTACAATAGTGTTTACTTAGATGTTTATGCAATTAAATAACTTGTCAATGTAAAGAACAAGTAGGAGATTATAAACTAGTAATTGCAGTAGGGCGTTCTGATGTGTTAGATTCAGGAATTTTCACATGGTATTAGAGCATCGCAGATCATAGGCGACTAAAGACACCAACTGAGAAATCTGAGAATTTGTAGCAGAGAAGCAACTGTCCCGAGAGACAACGTTGTTCCAGAGCTGAAGAGGCAAGAGGAGTGATGCAGTGTAGAGAGTGTGACGCAGAGGCTCATGTAGTGCTTGCGTCAGCACTCTAAGCCAGGAGAAGGGTCAGCATTGAGGCAGAGGAGGGCAGATCAGGCTCACGCAGAGCCACATCATCCTTCTGAGCCAGGAAGGATTGACAGAGTTGGCTGGGAGGAGCAAATTCAGCCCACGCAGAGACTTTGCAGAGCTTGAAGGGCTTAGATTCTTCGAGTTGCTGGGGCTAAGGGAGCTGTGCAGATTTTGATTTGAGGATTTGGTGGGACACTATTTTTGTTGGCGTAGAACAATGTCAAAGGAGTCTGAACCAAGGTAGAGGGAAGCACTACCTCGATGGATTTCTAGCCAAGAAATCTAGATTCGGGTTGCAGCAGCAAAGGAGGATTGGAGAGGAGTGATTCGACGGTTGGCCGAAGGATTTCCGAGAGGGAAATTAGGACCCAGAAGGACTCTAGAGAAGAGGAGCAGAGATGGCAATGAATGGGTTGAAGGATTAGGACAGATTGGATGGGGCTTCCAATTTTGTCATTTGGAAGGCCAGGATCCTAGAAATCTTGGATAAACATCACATCAAGGACTATGCGTTGAAAGTTGTTGCTGAACTAGTTGACATTGATCCATTGAAGAAATACGAGGAGGCCCAGGCTAAAGCCAAGTACATGATCTTAGACGGATCAAAGATCATGTAGTACCACACATTGCTGAGAAGAACACAAGGGAGATGTGAGAAACCCTTACCACCTTGTATTAGGGCTCTTCCGTGGAACGAAAGATGCTATTAGAAAATCAACTGAGGCAGTATCAGATGTAGAAAGGAGAGGAGATAGATCCATTTTTTCTCAGGTTGCAAGGAATTCACAACCGACTTACTTCCGTGGGGTCTACACGGGTTCCAAAGTTCATGGTCAGGACTGTCCTGAATGCAGTCTTTGAGGAGTGGGAGACGTTTGTCCAAAGCATTTTGGGCAGAGCAACTCTCCCCAATTGGGAGGAGATGTGGGCAACTCTTCGACAGGAAGAAATCAGGAGATTGAACAATGCAGGGAGTAGTGGTAAGGGAGTTTGAATCAAGAAGGAGGAGGATGCAACTCTTGCATCAGCAGGACAACAGGGACTACAAAAGAGGAAGAAGAAAGACATCTCCAAGGTCAAGTGCTTCAACTGTGGGGAGCTGGGACATTATCCCTGTTAGTGCCCCAGGAAGAAAGGCAAGGGAAAAGCTTCCGACTGAAAGGTTGCTCTAGCAAAGGCGGAGAAGGATGTTGAGACTGATGATGATTGTGCCATGAGTGCTCATGTGCCTCTAGAGAAGAGGTGGGGAGATTTGGAGTTGTAGTCGAGAGGACTACAGAAGGGGGGCAAGATTCTTGAGGTGCCCAAACTCTTGAATCACATACGGCTACGGGAGCCCTTAAAGACAGTAGCATGATGATAGGTGTTGGGTGGAGCAAGATGTGATGGAGCGACAAGGCAGTGCTAGAGTGCAGAAGTTTGTAGCAGCGCAGTGGAGGTCGCAACAGTGTGAGAGACAAGAAGAGGTTGCAGCAGCGCAGTGGAGGTCGCAACAGTGTGAGAGACAAGAAGAGGTTGCAGCAGCGCAGTGGTAGCAGAGGGAGCTCAGGATAGCAGCACAGGTAGCTTCAGCATCACGAGGCTTTCAGATTGACCAAGATGTCAGTGTTTGGGTGAAGTCAGTTACTTACTTCTCGATAACTGAGTGGTAGTACAACAATTAGCAGTGGCAATGCTATGGGCAGCATGATGCAACACGCTGAGAGGGAGCTGCAGTACAGATGTAGCAGTGGCAGTGGCAGTGTCATGGGCAACAATACAGGAAGCAATAGTGCAGTGGATGTGGGGTAGCAGCCCAAGCATTAGCACAGAGGACTGATGCGGAGGATCAGTGTGATGCTTCTATGGTGAAGCATTGCAAGAGCACATTCCTCGCTAAGAGGGAGTGTTGATTTTGGGTAGCATAAGAGGTGCTCTAGGATTGAAAATTGATAGAGAGGCTAAGGCACATGAGATCTCCAAGACCCATAAATCGTTTGGAGAAATTCCATCCAGATGAGGAGTTATTAAAATAACTAATATTTTTAATGGTTCCTAAGTCTAAAATTAGGAAAATAAAAATATTAATGTGTATTAATAAAATATGGATGAGAAAGTTCTAAGTGACGAGGATCAAGCTAGTTTTAATCTTAGTCATTGATTAGGGACTTAATCTCGGCCGGTGATTCATCAACATGAAAAGTATAAGAGGAGGCTTGAGGGTCAATTGGAGACATACCAAGTGATCAAAGAATTCGATTTTTTGGGTGAGGTTTGCCGAGGAAATTGAGTTAGTGATTAGAGTTGCTGTGAGGGGTAGTTCAACAAGGGATTTTCAGCTGAGGCTGAAAAACACATAGTAGAGATGCAATGCAGTGCTAGGAGAGACAGTGCGGGCCCTAGAAGGGCTGATGCAGAGGATGCTGAAGGCTGGTGCTGGGCCTCAGAGGCAGCGCTGAGGAGACTCGATGGGGCAGATTGGGAGCAGATCAGCAGATTCTGAGCCGGGAAAAGGTGACATGTTGATTTGGGGTAGCATCGGTTGTGCTCTAGCCACGAAATTTGGTGGAGAGGTTGGGGCACATGAGATCTCCAATACCTAGAAAGGGTTTGGGCAGATTCTAAACAGATCAAGAGATATTAAAATAAATAATATTTTTAATGGAGTCCTTAAGTCTAAACTTAGGGAAAATAAAATATTAATGTGTATTAATATGAATCTGTGTTAGAATGGTCCAAAAGACATGGATCAAGCTAGATCTAATCTTAGCCATTGATTAGGGGCTTAATCTCGGCCATTGAGATGTCAACAAGAAAAGTATAAGAGGAGGCTTGAGGGTCACTTGGAGAGTACACCAGATAATCAGTCATTTTATTCTCTAGAGCGGGGTTTGCTAAGAGAGATAGAATCAGTGATCGGAAGAGCAGTTGAGGGGCATTGAGTACAGAGAAACAAAGAAGGCAGAGATTGTGCTAGGAAAGTAGCGCAACAACCAAGGGGAGTGACACAGAGCTAGCAAGGGCTCACCTAGGGCCACACAGAGGCAGCCAAGTGTTGCGCAGAGCACCAGAGGGGCCAACGTAGCTGACGGAGAGGCTTCTAGAGTTGACGCAGGGCTTCCTGGGGTTGACATAGGCCAAGAGGGGCTAACGCAGTGCCAACGTGAGATAGAGAGGGGCTGACGCAGTCCATATTGGGTAGACGCTGGGGTTGTAGAGTAGTTTTGTGTTGAGGAGCTATCGGAAGGGTTTTCCAGGGTTTCAGCTAAGAGATTTCTCTCAAATTGTGAGGTATAGCTGCTAAGGAAATTCTCTATTGGATAAGCTAGTTTCGGCACCCAAATTGTACTCTGATATTGCTTAATAAGAAAACCCTCAGATAGCTGCACCGATTTTCCCGCATTGGGTTTTTCTGGGGACATTGGTCCAAAAATAATGGTGTCATGTGGTGTGTTTGTTCTTGTTTCTTTTAGTTGCTGATCTGTAATATGTTGAGCATGCACTGGTGTTTATTTTTAGTATTTACTTTGTAAATAACTTGTTAAAGGAAAAATAATAAGTAGGTAGGAATAAATCAGAAAAAATGCATGAAGGGTTTCTAAACTAGGTAAACTTAGAAACTTCAATATGGGATTAGAGCGTGATTGTAGATCACAGGAGGACTAAAAGACATCAACCAAGTGGAGCAATAGCAGTAGAAAAGAACTGTCCCAAGGTGACAGACGCTGTTTCTAGCAGCACAAAAGCCAAGGAAGTGTGATGCAGAGCCACGCAGAAGAAGCCAGGAACTGCGCAGAGCCTCAAAGAGGCCAGCATTGCTGACACAGAGGGCCAGAGGGCTGATGTAGGGTATCCCAGGGCTAAAGAGCCAGTGTGAGGCAGAGAAGGGCTGACGCAGTTCACAGAGATGCAGTTGCTGGAGTCTAGAAGGCTGCAAAAATATTGCAGAGTGGAGCTAGCGAGGTAGTGTAGTCAGAACAGTACTGACAGAGTAGGGCCAAAGGAGTTGTTACCGAGGGTTTCTAGTTGACGAATCTAGATCAGCAGTGCGGTTGCACAAGGTGATTAGAGTAGGGGGCATCTCGACAAGTGGCAAAAGGATTTCCAGGAGGGAAATCAGGACTCAGAAGGAGTATAGAAGAGAACTTCCAGACAGGTAGTAGAGACTCAAAGGAGTCAAACAGAGAACTTCCAGGAGGGAAGTAGAGGAGCATCATGGCACTTCACGAGGTAAGAGACCAGGATAGACTGGACAGAGCATCGAACTTCGCAGTCTGGAAGGCCAGAATCTTATCAGTGCTTAACAGGAATCGTGTCAAGAACTTTGCCTTGAAGGTTATAGCTATTCCAGTCAACCCCAATGATAACGACAAGTACAAAGAGGCGATAGTGAGGGCCAAGTGCATTATCCTTGACGGGGTCAAGGATCATGTGGTACCACATATAGCCGGGAAGGAAACGACAGTTGAGATGTGGGAGGCTCTCAAGAACCTGTACCAGTGTACTTCTGTGCAGAGAAGAATGTTGCTCGAGAACTAGATGAGGTCATATCAGATGAAGAAGGGTCAATCGATTGACACCTTCCTCGGAGAACTGAATGAGATCCGAAACCAGTTGACTGCTATAGGAGCGACACTGGATCAGGAGCTTATGGTGAGGACAACCCTGAATGCTGTCTCAGAAGATTGGGAAGTGTTTGTCTAGAGTATTGTTAGGGTCCAACCCTAACCCCCTTATTTATGTAATAGGATCGAGTCATAGTTATAGTTAAGTAAAGAGTCAATAAAACCCATATTAATAATTGTAAGTAGTTAACCCGCATTTAATGAAGGGACCACAATTAGTTGCAAATGGGCCATGGTATTAGATAGATGGTATTAATAAGAACCATGGTATTTCCCCTTGGTATTGCATGTATGAATCCTATATAAAGGATAGAGACTCCCCTCAAGGAGCATCGTGTCTTATTTTGTAATCGAGCTTAGCTCTATTGGAGGTTGCCCCCTCGAAGAGGCAAGTGAACATTGCTTTCTGAATAATAAAATACTTGCTGTTATTTCTCATTGTTCTATGTTCTGGGTATATTTCTTCGCATATTTGGTATTCTGGCATCGTCTTGCAGGTTAAGAGCATAACAAGTGTTATCAAAGCGCTTTCTAGGGCCGGTGGGATCTCCTATTTTTAGCATTTTTTTTTGGCTTGAGACGTGTTCTGGCTTCTTTAAACCGCGAAATCTGTTGTTGAGCGCATAAACCTACGGATTTGCAGAGGCATGCATTCAGGAGGTGGTCACGCTTGTTAGACTCCCTTGTAACCCCTGTGGGTACCCCTTCGAGTAGTAGCGCATTATACAAAACCGCGCACGGACTGTCTTCCAAGTAACCTCTGGGTATATCGGAAGCCCCTTGGCTTCCTTGAAAACTCGCCATAGATTAACCATCGGCCGTCTTGTTGCTACAGTACACTGAGAACAACACTCAGAGAGATTACTCGCGCGTACGATAAGGTAGTCGGGTTGTATGGCTAAGGGTACGGTTGATCCTCCTTGGTTAGTCCCCTGAAAAATTGGGCCGAGTACTACTGTCAGAGCCTTATGTATATTGCGATCTGTAGCACCTGACACTCTTGGAGACCATAGTTCTTTTCTCTATCTCGGGATCACGCATAATCTTTGCTAGATCAGATCTCGCAGGTGGGGTTTTTCGCAGCAGCAGCAATCAGTTCCGCCGTTCAGATCTATTAGATCAGCGATTCAGATCTATTAGGTCCATTAGATCCGCAGCAGCAATTAGTTCCGCCATTCAGATCTATCAGATCAACCATTTAGATTTCTCAGATCCATCAAATCCGCCATCCAGATCTAGCAGTTTGGGCTCTGTAGCCGTCACAACAATCAGATTCGCCATTCAGATCTGACTAATTGTGTGGGTTCCTATACTTGGGCATGATTTTTACAAGACTTTGGGTAGCATTGACATTTCTGGGATTCGGCTACTGCAATATTCCTAAGCAAGGAGTAAAAATCTGAGACCCCTCGGGGCGCTCATTGGTGACTTAGCCCATAAGAATTAGGTCGACGAGCTGAGCAAGGCGGTACCATTCAATTGTTAGTGCCAAAAATTTCGGGCGGTCCCAAATTTCAAGTACATCGGATCGGTGCATGGTACAAACTAGAGCTCAAGCTATGGCCAATGAGAGGATTGACAAACTTGAATCACAACTGAACGATGTCATGTTGCAGCTGAAGAACTTAAATGAAACACTCTCTAAGGGCAAGGTGGAGGAACGCGCGGAGGCATATATTGGCAATGAAAACATGGAGGGCGAGTCTAGCTAGTCTCTTCACCTCTTTGGCACCCACTAACAATCCCATCCGTGACCCCCCAAGTTGGACATGTATAAATTTGATGGCTCTCACCCAGCCGCATGGATAGCACAAATGGAGCAATGTTTTACACTGAATTACATCCTGGATGATGCGACTCAGCTTAGTGTGGGTATCATGTACTTGGACAATGAAAGATGGCAATGGTGGCAATGGCATCAACGTTGCTATGGAAGGCCCTTGACTTGGCAGACATTCAAAAAAGCTCTTATGGATCGCTTTGACCATGAATTTGATTTTTTGGGTCGTCTCACTAAGCTCCGACAGATAGGAACAGTGAACGAATATATTACAGCATTTGAAGCCTTAGCTTTCTGCATTGGAGGTCTACACGATGAGGTCTACGTGGAATTTTTTGTCAGTGGTCTCAAAGAAGCAATACAAGCCCACGTCCGATTGCACCGCCCTAGCTCATGGCTACATGCTTGCAGGATAGCTCGTGAAGTAGAACATGCGTTAGCGGCCTAGTACAATCGCCCAAATTTCATCACCAAGGGTCGCCCCACACAGGCTCAAAGCACTACCCAAACACTCAAGGTTCAAAAGGTGTCACCAGCAGAAATGGCGGAAAGAAGAAAGAAAGGATTGTGTTACTACTGTGATGAGAAATACTCCCCCAGGCATAAATGCAAGGAGCCCAAATTCTTTCAAATTGATGCTACTGATCACAGTTCATTGGAGAAAGCCCCACCACTTGAGGAACCAGAGGAGGAAGAAGAGGACAACCAACAGGACAATGTACCTGAAGAACCAGTTATCTCACTGCATGCTTTGGCAGGGATTTCTTCTTCGGAAACTCTCAAAATCAGAGGTTTTATTAAGCATCGCCCAGAAGTAGTCTTGATTGATAGTGGCAGTACACATAATTTTATCCATCAAAGAGTCGCAGAAGCAGTGCATTGTTTTGTCCAAGCAGTTTCGAACTTCCAGGTCCAAATCGCTTATGGGGGGACAATGAAATGTGAAGGCTGCTGTGAAAATGTCAAACTTCAAATGGGGGATTATCAGTTAAAGACCCACATGTTTGCCATACACATGGGAGGGTGCGACATTGTCCTAGGTGCTGAATGGCTTCGCACACTTGGCCAATCACAATGGATTTCCAGGAGTTATATATGAGCTTTAAGTAGAACAACCACACACATACCGTCCGCGGACTCCAGGTGGGAGCTCCCTCTATCATTAGCTCACATCGGATGGAAAAATTGTTAAAAAAGGGCCACCATGGAGTTATAGCCCAATTTAATGCCATCCAGGCCTTTGAACCCAATTCTCTTTATATTCATCCTGAGATGCAACAGATCTTAAACAACCATCTGCCAGTCTTTGACAAGCCTCATGGGCTTCCACCCTTGAGAGGGGAACATGATCGTAGCATTACTTTGGTCCCAGGGGCCCAACCACCAAATGTGCGCCCATATAGATATCCATTCACCCAAAAGAATGAAATTGAAAAAATAATCAAGGAACTCTTGGAAGCAGGCGTCATTCGTCCTAACATTAGACCTTATTCATCGCTGGTGGTCATGGTCAAAGATAAATTTCCCATCCCGGTTGTCGATGATTTGCTTGAACTAAATGGGGCTCAATTCTTTACTAAGCTCGACCTTTGCTCGGGCTACCACCGAATTCGCATGAAAGAAGTAGACATTCCAAAGACTGCTTTTCGAACTCATGAAGGCCATTATGAGTTCCTAGTCATGCCATTTGCTCTTTGTAATGCCCCATCCACTTTTCAGAGCCTTATGAACCACCTGGTCAAACCATATCTTAGAAAATTTGTCCTTGTTTTCTTTGATGACATCCTCATCTATAGTTGCACCTGGCAACACATCTTCAGCATGTAGATCTGCTCTTGCAACTGCTCTGCAAGCATAAATTATTTGTCAAGATGTCCAAGTGCTCTTTTGGCATGGAAGAAGTTGAGTATTTGGGCCACATTCTGGGGCGTGAAGGTGTCAGGGTGGACCCCAAAAAGATCCAGGCAATGCAGGATTGGCCTCAACCAAAGACCTTGAAGAACTTGAGAGGATTTTTGGGTCTCACAGGCTACTATTGCAAATTTGTTTGCAATTATGGTCACATTGCTAGGCCCCTCACTCAAACTCCTCAGGAAAAATTCATTCCTCTGGAATGATGAAGCACAACAGGCCTTTACAGCTCTCAAACATGCCATGTGTTCCACTCCAGTCTTAGCACTACCCAACTTCACCAAATCTTTTGTGATTGAATGTGATGCTTCTGGTACGGGTATTGGGGCTGTCTTAATCCAGGAAGGTCGACCCTTGGCCTTCATGAGCCAACAACTAAGTGGGAAGAACCTGGGACAATCTACCTATGAGAAGGAGATGATGGCCATCTTACATGCAATAGATGCCTGGCGACCATACTTATTAGGGCGATGTTTCCAAATCTGCATAGACCATCAAAGCCTTAAATATTTTTTGGAGCAACGCCTATCCTCACCACAACAAAATAAATGGCTCGCCAAAATGCTGGGATATGATTATAAGATAATTTACAAGAAAGGGCGCGAAAATATTGTAGCAGATGCGTTATCCTGCCAATTTGAGGAAGAAAGTACCTTGCTCGCAATTTCCCTTCCCATTCTAGAATGGATTGAAGAGGCTCATAAGGAATTGTTTTCACATCCCTGGCTCTCCAAACTCATTAATCAATTGCAGACGGATCCAAATTCCACAGCGGGCTACTCGTGGTAGGATGAGATTCTTCGCTACAAGGACAAAGTCGTAATATCGCCAACATCCACCCTCAAAAGCCGCATTTTGGCGGAGTTGCACTCATCTCCCATTGCAGGACATTCAGGCTTTCAGAAGACGTATGCTCGCACTCGAAGATCATTTTTTTGGACAGGCATGAAAAAGGACATTCTTACTTTTGTAGCTGAATGTGACGTCTGTCAGCGCCACAAAGGAGAAACAGTCAAATCCCCAGGCACATTACAACCGTTTCCCATCCCGGCCTCAATCTGGACGGAGGTTTCTATGGATTTCATTACGGGTTTTCCAAAGTTAGGAAACAAGTCAGTCATCATGGTGGTTGTGGACAAACTTTCTAAGCATGCTCATTTTTGTGCCCTACCCCAACCTTTTACACCGACTTTGGTCGCTCAATCTTTCATGGATCAGATCTTCAAATTGCATGGCATGCCCACTTACATTGTGTCTGATCGTGACCCGATCTTCACCAGTAGCTTTTGGCAGGAACTCTTCCGGCTACAAGGTACCCAACTACAACTCAGTGCTTCCTATCATCCACAAACTGATGGTCAAACTGAAGCAGTCAACAAATGTCTGGAGACCTACCTTAGGTGTTTCACTTCAGAAAAGCAACATCTCTGGGTACAGTGGTTACCTCTAGGAAAATGGTGGTATAACACCAACTATCATGCCACCACCAAAATGACTCCATATGAAGCAGTTTATGGTCAACTCTCTCCTTCCCCTACTTATATCAAGGGATGCTCGAAGGTATAGGCAGTGGATCAACTCCTACAGAACCGCACAACCATGCTAGCCCACCTTAGAGAGAATCTTCATCAAGCCCAAAACCGCATGAAGCAACAGGCAGATCAACATCGCTTAGAACGCCAATTTCAGGAAGGGGATTAGGTATTTTTGAGGCTGCAACCATATAAGCAAACATCACTCAAAGACAAGGGTTGTCAGAAATTATCTTCAAAATTCTATGGACTATATCAAGTACTTTAGCGCATTGGAGAAGTCGCCTACAAACTAGCTTTGCCACCCACTGCAAAAATCCATCCAGTCTTCCATGTCTCATGCTTCAAGAAAGTGATTGGGAACCATTGCAGAATTCAAACCAGTCTACCTGAAGTGGATGAAGAAGGATCAATCTGGCTCCAACCTGAACAGGTTATTGACACACGAGAACGTCACTTCCGTGGCCACACGATTAAGGAAGTCCTCGTCAAGTGGAAAGACACCTCTCCAGAAGATGCAACCTGGGAACCAACCACTATCCTTCTGCAGTTTCTGCAGGGTCAACCTTGAGGACAAGGCTATTTTTATGGGGGAGGGTATGTTAGGGTCCAACCCTAACCCCCTTATTTATGTAATAGGATCGAGTCATAGTTATAGTTAAGTAAAGAGTCAATAAAGCCCATATTAATAATTGTAAGTGGTTAACCCACATTTAATGAAGGGACCACAGTTAGTTGCAAATGGGCCATGGTATTAGATAGATGGTATTAATAAGAACCATAGTATTGCCCCATGGTATTGCATGTGTGAATCCTATATAAAGGATAGAGACTCCCCTCGAGGAGCATCGTGTCTTATTTTGTAATCGAGCTCAGCTCTATTGAAGGTTGCCCCCTCGAAGAGGCAAGTGAACATTACTTTCTGAATAATAAAATACTTGCTGTTATTTCCCATTGTTCTATGTTCTGGGTATATTTCTTCGCATATTTGGTATTCTGGTATCGTCTTGCAGGTTAAGAGCATAACAGGTATCCTGGACAGAGGGACTCTCCTACTTTGGGACGAGATGTGTGCAGCTCTTCGCCAAGAAGAGATTAGACGACAGTTGAAGATAGGTAGCAACAGCAAAGGGATCAAGGTCAAGGAGCAGGAGGAGGATGTGGCCCTAGCATCTAAGGGAAAGCAGGAGAAGCGGAAGAAGAAAGATCTCTCCAAGATCAAGTGCTTCCACTATGGGGAGATGGGTCATTATGCGACCCAGTGCCTAAGGAAGGAGAGTAAGGGAGAGTCTTCTGAGACAAAGGTAGCGCCAGCATGGGCAGAGAAGGAAGTTTTGATAGACGATGACTATGCCATGAGTGCACACGCACCCTTTGAGAAGAAGCAGGGAGACATCGAGCTGTAGTCAGGCGGACTACAAGCGGTGAGGGGTAGGATCCTCGAGGTACCCAGCCTCTAAGGTACCCAGCCTCTTGGATTAGACCTTTCTAGGGGAGCCCCGACGAGAAGTAGCAGGATTGGCTGAGTGGGTAGAGACGGATGCGGATGGAGCGACAGAGAGAGCTATAGTGCAGGAGTCTCGAGACAGCGCGCGACTAGCAAGCTGCAACAGTGTGAGAGGCACAAGAGTGTTGTACCAGTGTAGGGAGGCACGTAGAGGTGTGCAAGGGTGCGAGATGCAGGGAGTTGTTGCAGTAGCGTAGAGGTCAGAGATAGGGAGCACTTGTCAGCGACAGAGAAAACTTCAGCATCAGTGGGTGTTTCTAGCCCAACAGGGAGGTCAATTGGGAGATCAGTTACTTACTTCTCAGTAACTGAGTTGCAGTGCAACAGTGGGTAGCACGATGTAGCATGATGAGAGGAGGTGCAGTGCGGATGCAGTGCTGGGAGAAAGGACCAGCAACAACACGGATGCAGAGGGAGTTGTCATACAGATGCAACAATGGCAGTGGCAAAACCATGGGCAATAATACAGGAGGCAACAGTGCAGAGGATGTTGGGTAGGAAGGCCTAGCATCAGCATAGGTACCGATGCTGGATGATCAGAGCAAGACTCAATGAGGAGTATTGTTAGAGCATAATCGTCACTAAGAGGGAGTGTTGATTTGGGGTAGCATCGGATGTGCTCTAGCCATGAAATTTGGTGGAGAGGTTGGGGCACATGAGATCTCTAATACCCAGAAAGGGTTTGGGCAAATTCTAAACAGATTAGGAGATATTAAAATAATTAATATTTTTAATGGAGTCCCTAAGTCTAAACTTAGGGAAATTAAAATAATAAGTGTATTAATATGAATTTGGTGTTAGAATGGTCCAAAAGACATGGATCAAGCTAGATCTAATCTTAGCCGTTGATTAGGGACTTAATCTTTGCCGTTGAGATGTCAACAAAAAAAGTATAAGAGGAGGCTTGAGGGTCACTTGGAGAGTACACCAGATGATCAATCATTCTATTCTCTAGAGCGGGGTTTGCTAAGAGAGATAGAATCAGTGATTGGGAGGGCAGCTGAGGGGCATTAAGTACAGAGAAACAGAGAAGGCAGAGATTGTGCCGAGAGAGCAGCACAACAACCAAGGAGAGTGACGCAGAGCCAGCAAGGGCTCACGCAGAGGCATCCAAGTACTGCGCAGAGCACTAGAGGGGCTAGCGTAGCTGTCGCGGAGGTTCCCATAGTTGACGCAGGGCCTCTTGGGGCTGATGCAGGCCAAGGAAGGCTGACGTAGGGCCAGCGACAGAGAGTGGCTGACGTAGTCCAAATTGGGCAAACGCTGGTGTTGCAGAGCAGTTTTGTGCTGAGGAGCTGCCGGAAGGGTTTTCCGGGGTTTCAACCAGGAGATTTCTCTCAAACTGTGAGTTATAGCTGCTAAGGAAATTCTCCGTTGGGTAGGCCAGTTTCGACACCTATATTGTACTCTGATATTGCTTAATAAGAAAACCCTCAGATAGCTGCACTGGTTTTTCCGCATTGGGTTTTTCCAGGGACATTGGTAAAAAAATAATGGTGTCATGTGGTGTGTTTGTTTTTATTTCTTTTAGTTGCTGATTAGTAATATGTTGAGCATGCACTGGTGTTTATTTTCAGTGTTTACTTTGTAAATCACTTGTTAAAGGAAAAATAACAAGTAGATAGGAATAAATAAGAAAAAGTGCATGAAGGGTTTCTAAACTAAGTAGACTTAGAAACTTGAACAACACAACTCCTGGAGGAGTGACGCAGTTCCAAAGAAGTGCTTGGAGTAGCTTTCGCGCAACAAGAGTCGTTGTGGGGTTTGATCATTTGTTTGCTGATTTGTCGAAATATCTGTCTACGAGTAGAGGTGTTACTATCGAGGATATTCTTTGTTGGGTGAGCCATTTTTGGCACCCTATTTGTATTCACGAAATTTGCTTAATAATACAAACCCTCTATATGCTGCACCGGTTTTCCCGAATTGGGTTTTTCCGAGGACGATTGTCCAAAAATAACGGTGTCTTGTGTGTTATTGTCTCAGTTTATTTCAGTGCATGATTTGTATATGTGTGAAGGCTTCAATAGTGTTTACTTCGATGTTTATGCAATTAAATAAGTTGTTAATGTAAAGAACAAGTAGGAGATTGTTAGTAATTGTAGTAGGGGTTTCTGATGTGTTAGATTAAGGAATTTTCACAAATTCTTCAAGATTGAAAAAATCGCCAGACATACCTCCCTAGTTAGGAGGGAGTGTTGAAGAAAGTGTAACTAGGTTCGGTCTTCATCAATGTAATTTTGATATTTGTATTTATAACAGAAAAGAAATATTATTTTTGTTATTTATATCAATGAGTTTCTTGCTCATTGAATAGGTCTAGCACATGTTAAAGTGCTATAGGGAAGTCAAAGGTCAAAAGAAATGATGAAGACCCTTAAGGGCATGCTACACCATGTATATATATGTATTAGAGTCAAAGATATTCTTCCAAGCAAAGTCACAAGTCTCCTGCATGCAACGACATCGTTAAAGGAAGCAATTTGAAGTTTAAATGACAAGTCAGCCTCAATTCTACTAGTCAACCTCAAGTCGGCCTAAAGGAGGGACAAACCTCCATATATAGAGGTTGTCCACTCCTCCAACGACAAAGTAAAATCACCTTTGAAATCAGCGAGATAAGAAGATGCATTAAGGGTTGAAAAGAAGCATCGAAAGGAGCCTCTAGTGCAGTGAAGGAAGAAGGAAATATACCGAGCCTTAGAGGACTGTCCTAAGGCCTACTACAGTCACACATGCGAAGATATAGAGGGTCTCTTTGCTGTAATAGCAGCCCTCTACTGCAGTCACACATATTTCATTGCTTGGGCTAGATAACTAGGCCTATAAGGCTTCGCACTCAAGCAAAGAAGGAGCTCACTAAAGCGATGAAGGAAGAGGATAATCACATAAGGAATCCTCTCACACGTGCAAAGAAATAGGACTACACTATTGTCATATCAAGTTTGCAACTATATCTCAAGAAAGCGCTCGGTTGGGCAAGAGATAAGATTCTCCTCGTATGTGAAAGAGTCCACTAAGGAACAAGGAGAAGTATCTCTTCTAGAGCTAGCATAATAAGGACTATCATCAGTTGCCGGAAGAAGAACAAAGTGCTAGAAGAAGGAGGACGAAGTGTCGGAAGAAGGAGAACAAAGGGCTTGAATTGTGCTTGGAGGATATTCTTGTCAAGGGTCTAGGGTTTGGCATTGTTCAATAGAAGCTTCAATAAGAGAAATTTGAGAAAGGGTTTTCCTCTCTAAGAGAGAGAGGTTTTGCCTTGGCAGAGAGCCAACACCTTGTGTTCTTTTCTGTTGTGTTTTGGTAGCAGTTTGATGAAGTAAACACACATACACTAATAAGAAGAAGAAGATCAAGCTAACAAGAAGAATTGGAAAAAGAGCTTCACAAATTGTTATCAAGTCTAGAAGAATTCTATTATCACTAATTTCCCCAGATTCTTCAACAGAAACTCGTGCCAATAAATGCAGCCTACAGAGATCAGAATTCTGCTCACAAAACTGAAGTCAACGCTGGTCAACGCATGCCCTAATCTCCGAAATTTTCGGCCTTAGAAACTACTCCAGAATTTTGTCCTCTTCCACATGTGTGAAGTAGAGAAGCCTCCAAGGTGTACGAACCAATCAAGAGAGGAGAGAGAAGACGATGTGATGAGTTGAGATGATGTCCAAATGAGAGAAGGGTCACTTCTATTTATACACTTCGTTGAGGGTGAGGAGACACATCCATTGGGCTTCATGAGCCTACATTCGATTGAGGCTGACCTTGACAATTTTTCCATGAGAAAGAATAAATTCAAAATTCCATTTCTGCTTGTCAGAATGAGATGATCTTTATATCAAAATTGTACCTCTCAAAAAGAGGGATCCAATGCAATAATCATCTCCATCATAAGAGTTGTCCTAAGGTGGAAGTTGGCCCTAGTTGCCAATTTTAACAATATCCCTATATTAAATTGCCAACCAATAGATATATGAGAGTGGAGCTAGAAGTGGAAACATACTCCACTCAATACTCAAGTTACAACTTGCTAACTATCCCAAGACTAATCCTCAAATCTGCGCTGATACCCAAGGAGATTTCTATTGTCAACATGGCAAATCGATCCCCTAACTACCAGTGAACTCGTGGTACATATGATGCCAGCTCGACTAGTGTAGGTGGCTGCCCAATCCTTTTCAAACTGCCACTCAACTGATCTTTGTCTTGAGTTTTATTTTCCATGTCATTTCCACTTGGTGACACATTTTTTGTGTTCACCATTTATTAATTTTTTCAAGTTTTCTCAACTTTATGCCACTAACATAGGAAAAGTGGGTTTTGAGGGGTTAGAAGTCATTTTTTGACCCTTAAAGTGGACCTCAGGAGAGTGTTGGGGTGGAGAGCATGATTTTTAAGTACTTATATGCCCCCAACATCTTCTAGGCTCACTTATTTACTAATTTTTGAATATTTTAATTAAAAATCCCATCATGCAGGAATTTAAAAAAAATTAAAATATCCTATCAAAATCTAATCAAATTTTGCGACACTTTAGATATGTCCTAGTATGGTAATATACATGGTCTCTAGGCACCAAGATAGACCTAGGGCCTAAGTCACCTGACACGGGGATTTGGGACGCGTAGGGTTCGAGATTCGTGGTGTCGAATTCGGATACGCTGACCCCCCGGAACAGGACACGTTAGGATTCGTTATATATTTTTTATTAAAAATATATTAAATACATAATAATAATATATATAAATTAGATATTTCTTACACAAATTTTAATTAATGATACAAATTTATTGATTTCAAACATGGATCTTCATCTATAGCTATTAGCATGCATAGTACATACAAAATTCAAATAAATGTCAGTGGTACTGGTCACATAAATGATAAATCTATTAAAAATTTAAATCATGATTCATAATTCATAACTGAAAAATAACTTACAACTACAAGATAGTAAGATAAACACATTGACAACTATAGTTTTCTCATTAAGTCATCAAATCAAAATGTGTTACATAGGTAGTGTTGGTGCAATGCCAATGGCAAATAGAAATAGAAAATATAAAACAACTAGAGGAATACAAGCCTCAAGGCATCAATCAACATCAATGTCCTCATCATCATGGTCCCCACTTCTCTCCTCTGCATCCTCCTCCTCCCATGTATCCATAGTCGCCTCTGCATCTGCTGGTGTGGAGGATGTTGAAATTTTGAATAATTTAACACATATTCAACAGAGATTATCCTGATCATGTACTATTGCGGAAAACATACACAATACATAAGCTCCTCTACGTTGATCATCAATATAGCAGCATCAATAACAATAAAACATCAAGAGCATTCACACATTAACACAGTATGTATCCCGGGGAAAGCATCACGCTAAAAACCCCAACTATCTGTATATTAATGATTGAGTCATGTAACATTACACAGCATAATACTTCTCACAAGTATCTCCACCTCTGTTACACACAATACAGCTCAGATCTGAATCAAATACTGGCTCAAATCTCCTTCGCTGCTTGCCTGCCTCCGCTGCTCAATACCTGCTCAAGAACTGATGATAATTCCAAGGCAGCCACGTCTTTCCTTGGCTAAATCACGTGAGAACAAGCTACAATGTGGGCAAACTCATTGGCATACTCAATCCCCTGATTTGTGCAAGATCTGGTGCACAACTATAGTCACAACTGATAGCAATCTGATTCTCTAACACCTGTCCCTGCTGAACTGAACATGCACTGACATGCAACTGAGTTAACTGATGTATTCATTAGTTGTATTATGAGTTAATAACTGGTGAATTAATTAATAACTAATTCACCAACTCATCTCTAGTCTATTTTCCAGTTAGACTAAATACAACCAGTTTAACAAAGCTAAACTGAACACAACTCCATCAACTGCACCTCCAGTCCACTAAACTCAACTCACTTGAGTTCTAACTGAAGTCATGCATGCAAATATTCAACTAACCCATAAGAACCACGTATTTCCTTCATGCAATTGCATGTGCCACATCCGTAGCTCGAACTGAAGTGCTCCAAGAGAATAAGATTAAGTTTATAGTCCAAATATTATTGTGAGATAATAATATTTGACTTTTCTATTTTTGCTGGCAGTCTAAAAATAGACTTGATCACTCACACTGTGATCACTCACACTTTCATCAAAAATAGAAGTCCATCTATTTTTCCCAACTTGATCAATCATCCATAAACAGCAACCTGCAATCCATAGACATGATCCATATGTCTAAAAATAGACATAGTCTAAAAATAGACTTGCGCCAAAAATAGCCTGCGGGCCCACTTAGTGAAGGCGACTCTTTTCACTAAGCTCCATCATCTTGTTGCATTCTCAACAAGCATTTCTTGTTGCACACTTTTCAACACTGCCTCTCAACAAGAAAGGCTTCCTCTCAAACCCGATCCTGTAACT